>PVKZ01004067.1:0-99300 GCA_004027375.1 Macroglossus sobrinus
ACTGTAAAGCAGAGACCTGGCTAGGGGCCGGGGAACGAGAGGGGGTGCAGGGGAACGAGAGGGGGGCCGGGGAACGAGAGGGGGGCTGTGGAAGGGGAAGGATTTCAGGGTTCAGGGGTTGGAGGGGCAGGGTAGCTCGAGGGGGTGATGGCCGTGCCTTTTTTTGGTGGCTGAAGTGGAGGGGCGATTTGGGTTTTTCTGGGAAGAGGTCGAGGTACTGTGTGACCCAGGGGAGAGAAGGCACACCACCCAGTTTGGTCACCCAGTTTAGTGACGTCCCTGGGGGTGATGGCGGGAGAAAGGAGGAGACCGAGGCAGAGTTAAAAGCACAAGGACATCCTGGGGTCAAAGGCCGATGGCAGCGAGGAAGGAGAAGGCGGTGCCAGGAAATGGCTTGAGCTCCCCCAGAAGAAAGCTGTGGCCTAGACTGAGAGTCTCACGAGGTGAGGAGCCAGCGTGTCCCCAGTGCCTGCCACTCGGGGCGGGGCACAGACCCGGTGCTCGGTGTGAGTGGAAGGCCGTGTTGGAGGAACCGGGGTGCTCTGGGCGGGTGTGCCATCCAAGGCCCCCCTCACTGTGGCCCCGGAGGGAACCTGGCCCTCAGAGGTGGGAGGCGGATCCGGAGGGAGGGAGGAGGTGGCGGCAGCAGCGACAGCTGCCCTGGGACGTTCTCCAGGCAGAGCTGGGAGGGGGTTGTCTGGCCTGCTCCGAGTCAGAGCCTGCGACCCCGAGTGTGGCTTGGCCGGCGGCTGCCGCAGCGGGGGACCCTGCTGAGCTGCGCACTTTCCTCGGCCACATGACGCGCTGCGGCTCAGGGGGCCGCTGCCCGTGGGTTCGGGAGCCTGACCCCCTGGCCTGTTGTCTGGATGCCGCTGGCCTGCTCCGAAGAAGCGGGCATTCCAGAAGGCCGAGGTCAGTGCTGGATGTCGGACAGACCCCGCGTGTCTCCGCTGCGCCTCGCAATCACGGCGTCGGGCCCCGGGAGAAGCGGGGAGCGTTGCCAGCAGGCAGCTGTTTGTAAAGAGGAGATCGGTTTCGCTGACATCATTAAAATCCATCTCTCTGGGTCACATGCTGGGCAGTTGTCTCAAACCAGCCCCCTCCTCTGCCCCGGCCTGGCCTGAGTCCCTCCGCTTCCGATCACGTCTCCCCACGGCCAGTCCCGACCCCCAAACCCCTCTCTGCATCCAGAGACTTCTTTCTAAAGCCAAAGTCTGATGACCATTTTGGTCTTGCCCGGCACCACACTGCTCTGGGGATGCAGCTCTGTCCCTCCCCGGCCGGCCAGGCTCTGCACGGCAGGCCGGCCGCAGCCCCGCCGCCCCACGGTGCCCACAGCGCCCTCGTCCCCCCATGCTGTGCCACCACCTGCTCGCACAGCGGACTCGTCCTCGTCCCTCAGGAGACGCACTGAGCGCCCGGAGCCCTCCCGTCCCCTGTGTCCCCTCCGGCCATGCCACCGGCTGCTGCTGCTGCGTCCGGCTTGTCACCATTGTGCCGCAACGTCGTGACTTTTAAAAAGTTCAAATAATTAGTTGTGTCCAGTCTGTCTACACCCTGGATTATAAACTCCGTGGACACAGCGGTCATGACGTGACCACTCACCCGGGACCCTGCGACCCAGGGTAGTGCCCGACCCCAACATTATTTGTTCAGTATCTCTAGGATGCAGGAGTAGCCATGGTGATAATAATGACAACATCCTTTTGAAGTCTCCTGGCTTTTACGCGATTCTGCCTCCCTGTGTTCATAAAACTGCAGTAGGTAGTAGGCGGTGGTGACCCAGGTGCACGCCGGTCGGGGTCAAGGCGTGGGCAGGGGGTGGCTCCCGGCCTAACCCGCGTCATTGCTGATGTTAGTTCCCACCGGAAGCCTGAACAGCTGTCTCTCCCATCTGTAATCGCTCTGAGTTTGCATTTGTTATTTGCTTCTCATTTCCTAGTAAATTACTGTGTAACATCGTAGCGATTGCTCGTGACAAGGGGAACAGAGTGGAAGAGGGCTTCCCTCCCCCCACCCCACCCCCAGCGACAGTCAGGATGGCGACAGAGGTTGGAGTCCCTCTCCGGGCGGAGGGTGGGGACAGCTAGCCGCAGCGGGAGTCTTGGCTGCAGACAGAGGCCTGCAGCACGTTTGGTCCAATGAAACCAACTTTGCAACTTCCAGACTTGGTTTTTTTTTTCCCCCCCTCCATTCTTGAGTGTGGAGATGACATTAGTTCTGGTTAGAAACCAAATTTCCTTTTGAGCGAATTAATAATGCAAAACAGAACCTACGGGGAACAGCTGTCTTTTTACCCGTGGCGACTCGGCGCCTGCTCGTGCTTTCGTCTGCAAGGAAAACAGAGTCCGTTTGGACTTCCGCTGTGGGAGCAACGGCCTGACACCGTGATTCCGAGGAGCAGCGACACGCGGGGTGTCCCCTGGCTGTGTGGTGTGGTGTTTGTGGTGGGGGGAATGTGAGCTTCAGGGGCAGGACGGTCCACTTCTGAAACCTGGCTCCACTCCTCCCGCGCTGGGCGGTCCTGGCGAGTCCCCTCGCCTGCCGGTGCCTCTGCGCCCTTATCCGCAAAGCGGCAGCGATCCCCACCTCAGAGGGTCGTGATGGTTCGAGGGGGTCGCACAGGCGGCTGGCGTGGCACACGGCAGGAGCTCGCAAGTCCTTGCCGGTCTCCTGAGAGGAGTCAGGGGCGTGACGGGAGAAAAGCAATGACCGTGCTATTAAGTCAAGCGTACATGGGCCCCGCGCCCTCCGTGGGTAGAGCTCTCTTTCCGAGGAGGACCTTTCCCGACACGGCTGTATCCCTCCCTCCAGCCACAGTGTCTGGCACATCATAGGATCAATGCTTGTTGAGTGAATGACGGGCGGATAGCAAAGCATCTTCCGGTAGAGCCCAAAGCCTAACAGCTTAGGCTCTGGAGTAAGAAGGACCTAGGTTTGTATCTGTGTGACCACGTTCACGTCACGTAACGTCTCAAGGTCTCAGCTTCCCTAGCCGCACAGTGGAGGTGATAATATGATTACCTCCAAAAACTGAGTGTGAGGACTGAATGAGGTTTATTTTTTTTTTTCAGCGTTCCTGAGGTGTAGCTGACATAATAAACCACCCATAAATAAAGCCAACAATTAGATGCGTTGGGCTGTATTTATATTCTTGCGAAACCAACATCAAGTCAAGATTCTAAACTGACCCATCACTCAGGAAGTTTCCTCGTGCTTCTTACGACCCCTCCACTGCCACTCTCTCCACCGTCTTGAAATCAGTCCTTAAGATGTGTTTCTATTTCAGAATTGTTTCGGCTATTCTAGTCCTTCTCATCACCATATGAATTTTAAAATCAGCTTGTTAGGTTATACAGAAAGCCTGTTAGGATGTCGATTGTCACTGCCTTGAATCTGTAGCTCAGTTTGGGGAGAATTGACACCGTAACAATTCTGAGTCACCTCAGTCACGAACACAGTATGTACCTCTGTGTATTTACATGTTTAATTTACTTCAACAGTGACATATAGTTTTCAGTGTACGGATCTTACACATCTTTTGTCAGATTCATTCCTAAGTATCTCATTTTTTTTAAATGCTGTTGTAAATGTTATTTTATTTAAGTTAAATTCCCATTGCTCATTCCTAGTTTATAGAGATATGACTGATTTTTGTAAATTGACCTTGTTTCCTACAACTTTGCTAAATTCACTTATTCTGGTAGCTTTTCTGTAGATTGTACCGGAGGGTCTACCCAAATGAGGATATCTCTGTGAATGACAGCCTTCTTTCTTTCTTCTTGATCAGTCTGGTTAAGTTTATTGGTGTTATTGATCTCAATAAAGGTTTTTTGATTCCATTAAAGTTTTTCTATCGCTTCTCTGTTTTTTAATCCATTGATTTCTGTTTGTATTTTTGAATTAAGTCCTTTCTTCCTCTTACTTTGGGTTTAATTTACTCTTTCAGTTTCTGAAAGTGGAAGCTGAGGGCTTCAATGATTTGAGCCCTTTCTTAATGTCTAATGCAGGCATCCAGCTCTATAAATTTCTCTCTAAGCATCGCTTTAGCTTTGTCCCACGCATTTCGATATTTTGAGATTTCATTTCCATTCAGCTTAAAACTCTCTTAAATTTTGCTTTTGATTTCTTTTTTGACCCATGCATGAATCATTTAGAAATGTGTTCTTTAGTTTCAGATATTTGGGGATTTTTCTAACTCCATTGTGGTTAGAGAAACACTTTGTACAGTTTGATTTTGAATTTATTGATATTTGTGTTATGGCACAGAACATGGTTGATCTTGGTTAAGGTCTGAGTGAGCTTAATAAAAATGCATATTCTGCTGTTTTTGCGTAGTGTTCTAAAATATAATTGAAGTCAAGTTGGTTAACGGTGTTATCGAAGTCATCTATATTCTTGTTTTCTACTTATTTGTTCCATTAATTATTGAGAGAAGGGTATTGAAATCTACTGTAAATCTAGATTTGTCAATTTCTCCTTTAAGTGCTATCAGTTTTTGTTTCGTGCATTTTGAAATTCTATTATTAGCTGCGTAAACATTTATAATAGTTATGTCCTCCGATTGAATTTACCCTTCATCATTATGAAATGACCGTCCTTATTATCCCTGGCAATATTCTGTGCTCTAAAATCTACTTTGCCTGATAATATAGCCATCTTCCCTTTGCTCAGTGTTAACAGGTGCTATGGTCTGAATGTTTGTATCCCTCTCATGGTGAAACCCTAGTTTCCACAGTGATGGTGTCAGGGGCCTTTGGGCAAAGTCGTGTTAGGGATCAGTGCCCTTATAAAAGACACCCCAGAGAGCTAGCTCATTTCTTCCGCCATGTGAGGATGCAAAGAAAAGGTGCTGTCTGCGAACCAGGAAGCTGGTCCTTAGCACACCCCGAATCTACCGGCCCCTTGATCTTGGACTTCCCAGCCTCCAGAACTGTGAGAAATAAATTTCTGTTCTTTATAAACCTCTCCATTAATGCTATTTTAATTATAGCAGCCTGAATGGACTAACATATATCTTTTTCATCCTGCTGCTTTCAGCCTATTTGTATCTTTAAATTTAAGGGGGGTCCGTTGTAGGCAGCCTATAGTTGAATCCTCTATTTTTATCCAGTCTGACAAATGGTGCCTTTTAATTGGGTGTTTGTGTTTAATGTGATTATTGATATGGTTGGATTTAAATCTAGTCTTGGTTCCCCCATTTCCTCTTCTTCTGACTTATTTTTAAGTAAGGAAGCATGTTTCACTATTTCATTTTATTTCCTTTATTGGATAACTAGCTATAATTTCTCCCAGTGGTCGCTTTAGGGTTTATGGTTTACATCTTTCACATATCACAGTCTGTTTTCAAGTGATAATATACCATTTCATGTATAAGAACTTTATAACGATGTACTTCTATTTACCTCCTATTCTTTATACATTTCACTTCTACATTTGTAATAATCTCCACAAGATATTGTTTATTGCATTCACGTGAACAATTATGTGTTAAAGTCAATATCTCTTAAAAGAGATTTTTCAAGGTAGATATAGTAGTTTAGTGCACAGATCTTATGGGTATAACTCAATGCATTTCTACAAAGTAAACCAACCGTGGCACTGCCTCCAGATCATGACACAGAAGTGCCAGCACCCCAGATGCTACGTCATGGCCCCTTCTGGTCATCGTCTACCCCCAAGTGTAATCGCTGTTCTAACTTCTGTCGGTATCGGTAGTTCTGTCTGTTGTAAATGTCACATAAATGCAATCACATATACTTTTTGTCTGTTTTCACTTACGATTGTGTGCATGAGGTGCACCATGTATCCGTGTGCAGTGAGAGGTTCATTCTTACCCGTTGTGTGAGTGGACCGTATTTTAATTATCTTTTCCAAAGCCAGTGGATGTTCTGGTTATTTCCAGTTTAAGGCTGTTATCAGTAACGCTGCTGCAGACAGCCTCGAACGTGCCTGTTGCTCATTTCTCTCGAGTGTGACATCCAGGAGTGGAATCGCTCGGTCTAAGGAACGTGGAGGTTCAGCTTGACAGCTGCTGCCGAGCTGGTGTGCAACGCGGGTGTGCCCGTTACACTCTTACCAGCGGAGTGTGAGAGTTCCACTCTTTCCTCGTGTTTGTCAACACCCGGTGTTGCCAGGACAAGACAACAGTGAGCACCGTTCCCGTCAGAGGGTTTCCCTCTCTGGGGCCTCGGGCCCTCAGATCCTGGCCGCTTTGCTTGCTCTGTGATATCTTCAGAAAGCCAGGGGTTTGTTGTCGTTACTTTTCCAGTTTTTATAGTTCACCCGATACTAGTTAACTTTTGTCACAGAATCAAATGCCTCTTTCTTTATTGGGAAAAGAATTTTTTATTTCGAAAATAGCTTCCATGGAAAAAAAGTTCTTTCTCCAATTATATTAAGGGAACATTCTCCTCCAAAAGCATATATGACAGCACGAGATGTTCGCACGTACCTCTGGGTAGTGAAGTTCATTCTCGCTACGTTTTGTCGTCTGAGTTTCTCCCTCTGCAAGGCCTTTACGAAAGCGTGCCCAACATTTATAGTTACGCTGATCCTGGCTCACGTCAGGAACTGTCTAATGCAAAGAGTGCAGTGAAGTTTATACGATCTCTGGCCTTCTGTAAGCAGATGTTCAGGCTGCAGTGATGGGACTCATGTCAGTTATCCCATGATGCCTGAGGTGTCACTTCCCGAAGATTCGCAGGGGAGAAGCGACCTTAACGGGGAGAAGACAGCTTCACCCAGAAAGGCTAGGAGTTTTCAGACATTTGGACGTACCCCAACATGACAGCCTTGTTTTGTAATACTCTTCAAAATAGCCCGGTGCATTGCCAAGCAAGAAAAGACACTGTGGCAGGAGAGGACTTGGCGAAGCCACACAGCTTGGACCTGACCGAGCTGGGCTGTGGCTTGGAGCAGAAGAAGGAGATTAACGCGGTCCCGTGTCAGATGATGTCATTTCTAGAAGATCTGCCCCATCTTCTGGCATTTTGAAGTAGTAGGCCCTAGAAAGGCTCAGCAGCCGTGCCATTTCTTTTGAAATTCATTGCACAAAGTGCTTCACGAAGAGTCTCACTGTTGGTATCTGCTATCTGCATGTCGTCAGTATCCCAAGGAGGATTCTTCTATCGCAGATCCCTCTGGGAAGCTTCCAGGTCTTCAAAAATCGCACACGGTTTCTCTGCCACGCTCCATTTTGACCGAGAGGAATGTCAAGGCCATCCGTGTACAGACGAAGCCTCTGCTTTGCTGGCAACACAGCTGGTTCTGGAGCCCCGAGACAGCGAGGAGGCCGGCCTGCCCCTGCAGCCGGGACCTCCCGTGCGTGCACGCGTTGCCGTCAAAGGGGGCAGAGGCCCTGAAACCCCGCTCTGAAAGCCCGTGCCATTTCCTCTGAGCGGGGCCTCGACTCACCACCTTCTCGGGAGGTTTCGCTGTAAAACGGAGCAGATCATAAAGCTGCTTCGACTACCCAGGAGTTCGCCGGCTCGTCAAAGGACCAGGGCTCGAAGTACTCGACTGCACTTCAGACCGGAGCTCTACTTTTTTTTTTTCCTTTGAAAGTAAAGCAAAACACACAACACAGAGAAAGAGGAATTCATTCATGACTGGGCTTGCTTACTAGATATTTTTGGCCGTGCGAATGAGGTGAGCCTTTCAGTTCACCGTTCTAGATGTTTCTGAAAAATGGGCAGTTTGGGCCATGCCGCCCACTAAGCGGAGATGGGGCGGGACGAGTCTGTCCACTTCCTGCTGCTGGAAGGAATGTTTGTACAGCCCGGGAGCGGCCGAGTCACGTTCATCCTCAGCAGCAGCAGTCTGGGGATACCTGGGAGCCCCGTCCTTCTCTTTGGAAGGCCTCTTCTGCTCAGCAGAACCTGCAGAAGGCTTACGGATTCGCGGTCTCTCCTTGGGGGGACAACCCATTGGTGAAGGAGACCCTGACCTTGCTTTCCTCGGTGGCTTGAGAGAGAAGAAGATGACGTGGCGTTGACTTAGCTGGGAAGCTGGAGAATGACGACGGTCCTTGACCTCTGATACTTGCGGACTCATGGGCGGGCTTCTGGAGTGGCGATCTTGTGTGCCACTGGCTCCTTTGGGAGTCAAGACTTCCAGCGTCTGTTGGTAACCACAAACGTCAGGCTGATGGAATGTCAAGGCGTCATGTGTCAAGGAGCATCCACTGGTGTGGATGTCAAGGAGTGTCGCACCATTTTAGCTGTATATTCAATAATAATAATAATAATAATAATAATAATAATAATAATAATGACTGTTTATTGAATGCTTGTGTGTCAGTCACTATTCTAATAATGTTACATGAACTGAACTCTCGTATCTGCGTCACGATTGCATAATTATCATTTCCAAGTGAGCAGACTGAGGCCAGAGAGGTCTGTCGATCCGCCCGTGGTCAGAGGGCTGGGTGAGTGTCCGGCGGATTCCCGCTCAGGCGATGGGGCCAGAGGGGCCACACACGTCACGCCAGCCCCCCGGTGGCTGCCTGCCTGTGCCCGGTGCCGCACGGCCGCTGGCTCCTGCTGCAGTTCACGCTGCTCCTTGTCCCTCCTTTTGGATGTTTATTTTTTTAAATCATTTTCAGGAAATGATTGGTATTAATTTTTTTTTCGCTTGAAAAAAATGAGAGCAATAATCCCTGCAAGGAGATTTTTCATTTAGATGTCATGTGAAGATAACCCACGCGCCAAGTCATACGTAATTTTTTATGCACGTTTCACTGGGGAGGGAGCCAGCTGGTGGAATTCATTAAATGTCCAAACAACCCCAAACCTCAAGGGCAGGGACCGCATCGATGTGTCTGTCTCTCAGATGCTTGGCCCCGGGGCTGGGCACACGGTATTTGCTCAGCAGATTTTCATGTACTCACTGAGTAGAAAGTTACGATGCTAAACGAATCGAACTTCCACTACCTAAAAAGTCGCTTTTTCAAATCGCTTTGGCCTCTTGCTCGTGGACACCGGATACCACTCATTCAGTCAGCAGTGAGTTCTTCTGCGTGAGCTATGGCCGGGCATTAAGGTCTCATTCTGCAAAGGTGAAAACAAAGATGAGATTCTTGGGTACCATCCTGTGGTCTAGCGAGGGAGGGCAGACAGTTCGACGAGCATGTCAATAAAGAACAGTACGGGCTGCTGCTGTCAGGTGGGGTGTTACCTGTGCACGTGGGAACATCCCTGTGGCCTGGGGCAGTGGCGAGGCTCTGGAAGGCTTGCCTGAGCAAGCGGTAACTAAGCCACGGCCCGAGGAACGAGGTGGCGTTGGTCAGGTGGAGGGGAGGAGAAGGAGCATTTCTAGGAGAGGGGAGCGGTGAGTGCCTGGGCCCAGGAGAGAGAGCTGGACGAGGAGGACAGAGGACTGGCAGCAGCGTGCCGCGTGGCCGGGCCGCGCGCACGGAGGCCGGGCGCCTGGGTGGTTGGTAGGGGAGCACGGGACGCAGGGCGGAGTGGGGCGCTCGGAGAATCTATCTGGTTTTGTTTGAGGTGCCTGTGAGACACCCAGACGGGGTGCCCGGTGCCAGAGGCGTGACTGTGCAGACAGAACGCTTCTTCCGTAGAAAAGTTTAAATCGGGCTGTTCTCTGGACGCTGTCTGCAGGCTCTCCGGCAGAATTCTTTCTAGGTTCTTAGGGGCAGATGACCTGGAGCTATCTGTGGGAGGGCCCCTGGGCCTGTGAAGGGATCTTGGGGGCCGACCGGCTCCTGAAGACTCGCGAGTGGCCAAAGTGTCCCCGGAAGCTGGGACACTAGTGGGAGCCGGGAAGGGGCAGCCTTGAGAGGAGTGACCCTCGTGAGAACCAGAGCCGACAGGGTGGGGTGATGCTGAGAAACGATGCTGGCACCTTGGGCAGGATCTCTGGCCGAGTCGGGGCTCGAGCGCATCTTCGGCAGGAAAGGGGGGGGGCGTTGTGTGGCGTGTTGCTTCACCGCGTGAGCTGCGCTTCGGGCAGAGCCGAGTCTGAGATCCTGCTCACCGCAAACGAGCCGTGGGAATTTGAGCAGGCTCCTCCGCGTCTTCCCATCTCTGTCACGTCATCTGTGAGGCAGCGCTGGCCGCCGTGCCTCCTTCACGGGGCTGCCGGGGGGACCCGTGCGATGCCAGCTGCGCTCGGTGGGTGCTGCCGTTCCTTCCCGTCCCCTCTTTCCCTCGTCACCCACATGTCTCCCCGCGATGGACAGAAACGGGGCTCGCGTCTCGAAGGCCAGTCCTGTGAAGGTAGGAAGGCCCGGGCTTTCTCCCCAAGCCCGGGCAGCCCCCCGAGGCCTGACTTCTGTCACACGTGCCGTCCTTACGCCGTTACACGTTACGCCGTGCCGTGTCACACGGCAGCGCCTCGGCAGGTGTCCCCTGGAGGATCAGCCGTGCCGACTGCTGGCGGGCTGCGGGGACACCCCAGGAAGGGCTTCTTGGGGGGCATTGTCTCACCAGCCGCCACGTGCAGCGTGGGCGTCAGCGTTCTCGGAACGCCCCGTGGTTGCGCCCTCCACGCGGCCCCTCTGCTGAGCGCGGTCCCCTCCAGCTTCCCCGGCTCCGCGCTCCCTGAGCGGGGCCATCGCCGTGCAGAGCAGCGCAGATCACCTGGCGCCTCCAGCCCGGTGCGCGTCGCACACCCGTGAAGCTAACAGCAGGACAGGGCTCCCGCCAGACCGCAGGGCCGCCTTCCTCGGGGGCTGTGGTGGTCGAGAGCTCCCGTGGTGGTGGTGGTCGGGGCGAGAGGCCTGATTTCATAATTATTTTTATTGATGGCCGCAGATGCTCCTCTGCTCTAGGCCCTGGGGGAGGACGAGCCGGCAGGTGAAATCTGCCCATGGGGTTGGGGTTGGGAGCACGACTTTGGCGTGTGGCGGAAACCTTGGCCTGGCCCCGCGCTGCCGTGTGTCCTCACGCAATCGGCTTCCCTTCCCTGAGTCCCTGAAGCTCAGAGTCCAGAGTGGCCTCCCCTGCGGGAAAGCGCCGTGCTCTGAGGCAGACGGCGTCCAGGGCGCCCGCGGGGTGAGCTGCGCCTGCCTTGACCTCCGCCCTTCCTACTACTTCCCGGACGGCTTAGCCCTGATTTTGTTGAACTTAACTGCCGACCTCTCCGGGAGAAGCGGGGAAGCAGAGCTGCACGTTAGGAATGTCAGCAGATTCTGGGAACTCTCAGAATCAGAGGCCATGCTGCTGCTGGTCCATGGTTCCTGGCTCCCCACTCTTGCAAGGAGGCCCCTGGATTCCTGAGAGAGGGGCTCCCCTCCCCGTCCCTCCCTCATCCTTTCCTTCACCGAGGCCACCCAGGCTGATGGGCGGTGGGAACAGAGCAGTGAGAAGCCAGGTGAGTCAGGGTGTTTTCGGTTTTGAGTTAATAGAAAACAGCTCGAGCTAGCTTGACAGAAGGGGGATTTGCCGACAAAAAGGGGAATTTTCTGTAAGCCTCAGCGTGTCCCTTGGGCCTGGAAGCCTGGCCACCTGGACAGACCCTACCGTTTCATCTGTGTCCTCCATCCTTCCCCGTGCCTCTTTCCCGGGCCTCCTTGGACCCCCACCCACCCCCGGTAGGCCAGGGGGCACAAGATGGCTGCACAGGGCCCTGGGCCCTGCAGGCTGATCCTTGTCTCTCCCCCTCAGTCCAGATTCCAAATCTGCACGCAAGGATCGGGTTCCTGTCCTTCAAGGTGACGACCCCTGTCGTGGGGGTGAGGGCAGGGTGCAGTTCTCAGACAAACAGAAGCGGTCAAGAGCTGGGCAGACACTCCCCAAATGCAGTTTTTCAATGTCCCCTTGTCCTCCTATGTCATTTGCGTCTTGGGGACCTCCTGGCTCTGAGACGCCTCTCTGCTCCAGTCAGTGCCTTTCGTGTTCGTATCGTGGAGGCTTCTGAACGGATTCCGAGGAGCTGGGGTGGGGGCCTGGGGAGGAACTGGGTGAATGAGTGATGCCGCCTGCAGATTCATACCCCTAGGGGTCCATGTTTACACGGCCTTTGTTCACACACGGCTTAGGGCAGACGTGGCAACACTTGGCCGTTAGGAAGTGAGCTTTGCATGTTTATCTGGGATCAAGAAAGACCCCTCACGCAGACGCTCACTCTGCGTTTTCGTGACCCGGGCTGTGGTCTCTGATGTGTGAGTCCTCGGGACGAACGTGGGCCCGTGCAGGGCCCCAGGCAGCCTGTGGAGGCTCCCGGAGACCTCCACTGGGGTGCCAGGGGTCCCAGAGAGCCACCTCGGTCC
This sequence comes from Macroglossus sobrinus, assembly GCA_004027375.1. Lineage (NCBI taxonomy): Eukaryota > Metazoa > Chordata > Mammalia > Chiroptera > Pteropodidae > Macroglossus > Macroglossus sobrinus. The sequence continues at coordinate 12,230 of PVKZ01004067.1, forward strand.
CTTCCCTCCGGCAGCTGGGCATTGGCTGGGCCACGTGGGTGTCTGCCCCCGTGGCTGGGGACGTGTGGGGAAGTGTCCTTCCTCTAGACGCTCAGAATTCAGTAGGCTGTATTATACACGTTACACGTCTAACTGGAAAAAGTCTGACTGCATTTTAAATCCTTTATTTGTATCTGGCTGATATTTAAAAAGCCATTTGCCTAGGTTGGTACCTGCGTGCAGCTGAGACATCCCTCCCACTCCAAGATGTTTAAAAAAAAAAAAAAACCCAAAAACTAACACTGGTGAATAGCATCCTGCATGCCAAGATTTAGTCTGGATGTCAGAGCATAAAAATGGGTTTGCATGTCATGGGAAGATGAACAAGCGGCCGCCCCCACCCCCGGCCTCCCTCACACGCGGGTCCTGGCAGCCCCGGCCTGCCCGTAAATCCTTGGGGTTGCCTCGCTGGCATGTCAGCGCGGCGGGGAGAAGCAGCCGGATGAGTTTACGGTCCGTAAATGCAAGCCCCAGACGTGCTCCGAAATTCATTAAGTGTTTGTTTGCTCGTCGTTACACATGTCTGTGTTGTTTGCCCTCTGACTAGACTAGACAGGCGGGCGGGCGGGGCAGGGCCCGGCCGGGTCGTGGAGGGCTCCGGCAGCCCCCGCTCTCTTGGGAAGTGGGAGTTTGGAGCAAACGTTTAAATTCAAGGCTGGCGCTTGCTTCTCTCTCTCTGGAGTACAGGTCTTGAAAGTTGGACTCTTTATTTGTCGATCGGCTTTTCCTTCAGTGGAAAATATGAGGCCCTCGGATAAAACCTGCTCAGGAGAATGGTTGTGATCCTACCCCTGCCACTCTGCTGCACCCCTGCAATATAGATAAACTTTGGGGAGGGCCGGCCCCTCAAAATGTTCTGCCCAGACGCTTGCTTCCCTGTGCAGTGGGATTGACACCGGCCTTGTCCTGCTTTGCAGAGCACAGCCCCTCCCCGCCCCTCTGGGCCCCGGAGCACTGCGGCCAGCCCCTGCCCGTGTCCTCCTAGACCCCAGGCAGCCCTGCGAGCTGACCCTGAGGCTGCGGGAGGCTCCGAGCCTCTGCGGGTGGAGGTGGGCAGAGCAGGGCTGGGCGTCTCGGCTGCGTGTGTGCCGCAGTCGAGGTTTCGGCGGCCCGTGGGGTCTGATCAGCATCTGGAGGAAGGCCCATGTGCAAGGGGGCCAGATGTCTGGGTCTCTGAGTGGAGTTATTGGTGTAATCAGCAGAGAGCTCTTCCACATGGCCTTCCCGGGGCCCGCGGTGCGTTCCCCGGGGCCTGCTCGCCGCGGTGGGCCCCCGTGCTTGCTCTGTTGTCCCCCACGTGTTGACTCTGTGTGTGCGGTTCCCTGCCTGGCCTTGCAGGCACTCAGGGATGAAGGAGGAATTCCTGGTGTAATGGGAAAGGTAAGAATTTGTATGAGGAGTTCCCAGGGCCACACTGGAGGGGACAGACGGAGTGCCGTCCAGGAGGGAAGCCAGTGCTTCTAGCCGTGCACGGCGGGCAGGGCGCCCTGGAGGGTCCCGTTTGCTCGTGGCCTGGAAAGACCGTTATGAGTTAGACACAGGAAAGGGCATTCTGGGTAGAGGGAGCAGCTTGGCCGCACGTTAAGGCAGCTGAGAAGAAAGTAGCCACGTACAGGGACCGGTGAGCAGATCAGTTTGGCCAGAGCCGAGGAGAGGTGACGGGCACGGTGGGAAACTGGAGGACAGAGTGGCCCCTCTGTGCCGGCCTGGAGTGCCACGCCTGGGCCCGTGGGACTGGATCCCCTGGCAGAGCTGCGCTTCCTCCAAGACGCTGAGCAAGCAGCCGCCCACGCCCACGTGCGGCAGGCCCCGTGGCCACAGCACGCCCCCAGCCAAACCCGCGATTCTCTCCCCAGAACCCTGCTGGGCCTCCCATCCCTGGATGACACGCCTGCCCACCCAGTCAGGCCAGAAATGGGGCATCTGTCCCCAGGGCCACCTCCCCCCCAGCTCAGGCCGCCCTCCCACCTCCTCCTCAGTTTATGTGCCTGTCTCCTGGGTGGCATCTCTGCACCCGCTCTGCCCCTTCCTCCTCTGTCACTCACCCTGCAGTGTGCACAACTCTATCCACACCCCCGATCTTCAGAATTTCCGGTGGTTTATCCCAGTGCCCTTCGGAGCAGCTGCGGGTCTGTAAGATGGGTGTGTGGGCCTGGGGGGACCTGGCTCACCCCTCCCCACCCCCACCGCCCACCAGCCCTCTGGCCCCCGCTGTCCACTCCTCCGCTTCACCTTCTCCGGCTTCCTCGCAGGGCCTTGGGTCTCCCTCCAGGCCTGTACGCTTGCCGTTCCCAGGATGGCGCGCCCGCCCTCCGTGCCCCTCCTCTCCTCCTCACCTGGCTCACCGCTCGCCCCCTGCTCCTCAGCTGGGCCAGCCCCCCGCTGCACTCCCTGTTCACATTCGAAGTTCTTCAGCACTGAGTGACAGTTCCTAATTAGCGTGTGTCTTATCCACGGGAAGGCGGATGCCCCTCTCACCGCTCTGTCCCCCAGGCCTGGCCCGATGCTGGGCCCCGGGGCGGCACTCCTGGCCGCCCAGCTGGGTTGTACTGGTTCGATGGGGCTGGAGACAGAGCTGAGGAGCTGGCCGGGCCTGAGGTTGGGATCGCAGCCATGGTCTCACTCCCTGTCTTACAAGAAGGTGGTTTCACACCCGTCGGAGGCTAGCGGCTCCAGTGTCTGAAAGCTTTCCTCATACTTTTAATTTAAATAAGCATCTCTATATAGATCAAACGTCTGAAAGGTCGGTTTTTCTTTGTAGCCTTTCACGAGAGGAAATAGGCCTCAAAAAACCATTCCTCCTGGTCTGCCTGTGGTCATCGGGCAGGTCAAGTGTCAGAACAGCCAGCACTCCTGCGATTTGTCCTGCTGTGTAGCCGTTGCTGGAATTTATCAAAAGTCTATCCCTGTCCCCCCCACTGCCCCCAAAATCCTGATCTCTCCAGGAGCTTCAGGCTGCTTGTGATAAAAATCCAAGTTACCGGGGGGAGAGGGGGGGGGTTAGGGGACGACTCAAGATGACACAATGAGAGAAACTATTATTTTGACGAATGAAAACTTTCCCCGTGGCCCCCTCCTGCAGTCAGGGTGGACTCTGCAGGGAAGGGGTGTGGGGGGTACCCTGAGGGCTGAGACAGCCTTGAGCCCCCCAGGCAACCTCCAGCCTCATCATCCTCTGCCCCTTAGGGGGCCTTTTCTGAGTGAAGACTGTCTGCAGCCTGGCCCCTGCTTGGTTACCTTACCTTGCACCTCGGTGTTCCTCTGGGATCTTTTTTGCATTAAAAACTCAGGCTCTGGGGTCTGCCACTTGCTCCCCAGACGAACTTGCATGAATCGTGCCTTCGTGAGCCTCAGTTTTCTCATCTGCAAAATGGGGTCGTAAAATCTGCTTCGTGGTCTCTTGGAGGCTTAAGCAAAACGAAGTAGGTAAAAAAGCACATTGCACAGTGCCTGAAATATAGGAAGCGTGCAGTGACTGTTCTCGTCCCGGCCTGTCCTTTTGTTCATTTTGTAACCTCTGTAGTGCCATCTGCTTTGTAGATGCTCTGTCCGTATTGTTCCAAATGTTGGTGAAAAATCACAGTGGTGGTTCTTATTAGCCAGGTCGAGAGCCTGGGTTTTGGAGTCCTGCGGACTTCTGGGTTCGAATCCCCATTTTGGGGCTTGCTGGGTGAGTTCATTACTCCCTCTGAATCTCTATTTTACTCGCGTGCGAGCCGCGGGCAGCAGTGGCGCTTCCTGACAGACGCCATTGTTGGAAGGTTGGGCAGCAGAGTGTGAGAATCGCGGCCGGGTGCCGGGCACACGGCGAGCAAGCTGCCGGCAGCATTTGCTGTCGTCGGTTATTATTATTATTATTTGCAGCCTGGATACAGGACCGAGCTCCTCCGGAAGGACCCTGCTCGCCGCTTGCCTCCCGGAGTGGGGAGGAGGCGGGACCGGTGGCCGGCTGACTCAGTGTGTTCCCGCCGTGTCCTCTTCCTGTCTGGTGAGAAGTGAAGCCATACGGTTCTGGTCTCGGCCTCCCTAGATGGGTCCCAGGTGTCAGGTGACTCATACTGGCTCTTCGGTGTCTGGCTGGCTGGCCAGTTGCGACCACATCTGACTCGTAGACTGTCCGAGACTGGCTTTTATTGGGAAGATGGGGAACATGTGGGGTGCTTCCTGTGTGCTTCCCGTTTGTCTCTCTCTCTCCCCGAATTCCTTTCCTGCTCTAGACGGCCTGCCCTCCACGATGAGGCCCTCACGCCCTTCACGCTCCCCATCCCTGCCCTGTGCCACCTGGACGTGACCCCAGTCCCATCTCAGCAGACAGCCTGGTCCCACCTGCAGTTTCACCCGTCTGCCACCGAACACCTTTCTCTTCTCTCTTTTTCTTTTTTTCCCTTTGTTTCTTCCTCTCCTTCCTCCTTTTCCCTCCCCTCTCTTTTCCCTCCCCTTTCTTCTGCTTTCTCCCCTTTTCTCTTTCTGGAACCCCAGTTTCCCATGGTCGTGGTCCACGGTCATTTGTGTTTTTTCTGTGTGTCAGCCTCAGGAGACGGTCATGGCCGCCTCATCCCTGTGGATCAGCGCAGCGCCCTGAAGCCCCCCACTCCCTCCTGACCATGGCCCTTTGACTGTGTCCTTTAGATGCCACCCTCCCACCCCCCAGATCAGCTGAAGAAGGAACACCACTGCAGTCACACAGTCTCCAGGGATGGGTCTTCCTTAACAGTGTTCTTGATGGGAAGCCATACATGTCCCTCTGCTTTTCTTTGGCTCACAGCATGGGAGACCTGGTGGGGGGGCCCTTAAAGGCCATTCAGTGCCACTGTGTTTCACAGACAGGAAACTGAGCCCCCATGGAGGAAGAACCGACCCAAAGCCTCAGAGCGGGCTTAGGGCGCAGCCGAGATTAGCACCCAGGACTCCCAACAAGGTCATCCCCGTAAAACCATAAAACGCTGCCCCTGTGAATTGCATGTGTGTTTCTCCATCTTATTAAAAAGACCTTTCTGTTCCGGCACTCTGTCACCTGACTCCCTCCAACAGTTGCTGCTGGATCTGCCCAACCCGTTAGTGACAGTGGGTTTGAAGGGGGCAGGGGAGTGGAGGTGGGGACGGACTTTAAGTAACTGGGACATAAAAAACCTAGGTCAGTCACGTGCGAGTTCACCGCCTGTCCAGTCCTCCTGCTGCTTCTGGCCGACCTGACTCTGGTTTTTGGCTGTCCGCCTCGGCTCCCCACCTCGCCCTGACCCTGCCCGTGGCACTCCTTAACTTGTCTTTGGTTCTCCTGCCTGACCCCTCCTTTCACCCACTTCAGTATCCTGCCCTGTGCGTTCTCAGAGCTGCGTTTTCCAGCGTGTGGCTGTGGACGCCTGAAGTGCGGCTGGTCCCAGTCGCGGTGTCGTGCGTGTCAGAAGCACCTGGTTTCAGTGACTTAGTACAGAAAAGAATGTGAACTGCCTCACCAGTAATTTATTACGTCTTATAGTGATGACAGGTTGGCATGTATTGAGTTAAAGAAAAATAGATGATTAAATTTTGTCTGCTTTTCCCCATTTTATTTTATTTTTTTTGGTATGGCAATTAGAAAATTTAAAATATGTGGCTTCACTATATCTCCGTTGTCCAGCACTGGGTTACAGCTCCTGGGCCTTCCTCAGCCAGGTGTCCGTGAGAGAAGTAAGCCTAATACTGCCTGGAAGAATCCGCCGTTCTCAGGAGAATTCAGGAAGTCACCTGTGTCATCGTCTGTGTTCTGTGGTTCAGATAAGGAGGAACTCACCTGAGGAAGGCCATGCCACCTGCTATTTCTCGTCCTGTGTAAGGGTGGCTTTTGGTCTGAGATAGATGCTACTAAACTTCTAAAAAGTTTTTTTAAAAAAAATCTTAAACAAATGTGGCCTTTTGCTAATGAGTTTTCAGTATCTGAGAAGATCATATCACCTTATCCTTTGATTGATTGATGTGCTGCTCTTCTATTAAAATTTTCATGACATTTGCTTATTCTTTTGTATATTTCTTAGACCTGCTAGGTCTATATAGGATGGATGATTCTTTCTCCCCCTCGTTCTGTGCTTGTTTGCATTTGTGGCTTCTTTTCATCACTTTTTAGGCTCTGGAATAAATTAGTAGAAGAATTAGGTGTTTTTTTAAAAGCCCAGGGGGACTCACTGGGTGAGGTGACGTGTCACTGGAAGCTCCAGTTGCTGACGTGGTGTTCAGCGTCCTCGCCAGACACAGAAAAACTTTTTCAGCCAAAAAAACGGAAGGTGGCACGGAGACCGGGCTGGAGCCTGCACCTTCCCACGAAGCAGGCACTTCCAGAACTTTTACTTCGTGTTCCCGGCAGTGTTCATGCGAAGATCCCGATGAAGGAGGATGGAATTGTGCTGGGAAAAAAAAAAAACGTGATGACCTGATTGAAATGGCCGTGGAAACAGTGAGCCGCAGGTTGGCCGTTGCCGAGAGCCAGAGTGGAATCACAAGGCAAGCTAAAATTTTCTCGTGGCGCTCCGAGGAAAAACGAAGGAGACGAACGTGGTGAATGGCTTCCAGGACAGGCCGTGTGTGTGTATCATCGCAGGAATCCTGCAAAAGGGAAGATGGGCAGACGTGGGGGAAGTGTAACGTAGTTAGGACAAAAGCAGGTTCTAAAACCATCGGTTCAGTATGAGCTCAGTTTTCGAGACAGCGAGTGAGCGTGTGTGCACGTGCGTGCACGTGCGTGCATGCTCCTGCCTCTGTGTGTGCAGACCGAGGTGCTCTGTGGCGAGGGCCCAGCCTCCGACACCAGCAGGCCCACCTGGGTTTGCAGCTTGGCTCCCATGCTGACCAAGGTTTAGAGCCAACTACATAATGTTCCAACTAAGCTTTTATTCCTTCACCTGTAAAATGGGCCGGTAATTATATCTGAGAGGGTTGTGAAGATTCGGTGAGCAGTGGATGCACGTTGGCCTTGTGCTTGGCACTTAGTAAAAGCTCAGGAAATGTTAGCGATCCTGGTTATTTTCATTATTATGGACCAAAATGTAAACTCTGGTTTTCTGTGGGTATTAGGTTAATGGTGATTTAAATGTTCCTCTGTAGGAACATTTGTATTATCCAAGTTTTCCATAATGAACAAGTATTACGTCCCTAATAAAAAAAAAAAAAAACAGTGTATTCTTTTTCACAAGAGAACATCTGAATGATGTTATTTAGAAAAAGAAAATTATTTCCCAATAATAAGGAGAAAGGGCCTCAAGCCTTGTCCCCAGGGTAAGCGTGGAAAAGGGGCAGGCAGCCCCGTGGGGCTCGTGTCGGGCATGGGACTCTGGGCGAGCTGGGCTGCCGGTGGCTTCTCTCCACTCTGTTCCTGGGCCCTTTCCCGGTCACATGGACGGAGGGCTGTTCACAGCGAGGCAGTTGGCCGCTGCCCGGCGTCGACAGCTGGTTCTAATTGTGCAGAGCTGCACAGTACTCGGGCCTGGAAAGGGAATGTTTTGGGAAATTTGCATCATCTTCCTGATCCCAAGTCTACATGTTTTCTGAGCAGACAGTAGTTTAGGGATTTGCTGAAACAGTAGTGGCTGTAATGGAGTTGCCTTCCTAGAGAAACTAGGATGGCTGAAAGCTGAGAACAATGAATTACTTCTGTTCCCTCAGTGGTCTCCCCCCGTCATCACACATCCCGACTCCACAGACGGTGGCCGTTTGTCCCCAGGGACTCTTTCCCTCTCTTGTGGTTCGTCCGGCCAGGGGTCCTGGGCCTTGTGGGGGCCCTCCTCCTCTTCATTCCCACCTGGGCCCTGCCTTCTCCCTTTCTCCACACATGCTGCTGCCAGCAGGTGTTCATTTTAAATTGCTAGCGTGAATCGCCGTCACATGAGAAAGCTGTCGGGCCCGTATGTGAGATGACCGCACAGATGCGATCACAGGCCCGTGTGAGAGCACGTCATGGGTTTGGACCTCTCTGCCACCCGCTGGCTCGCACACAGGCGAGGCTTCTGGGAGCGGCCTCTGCTCAGAGTAAAGCCCGGTCTGGTCCTTACCTGCCCTCCAGGCCGGGCTACAACCTGGCCACCCCACCCACTTCCTTCCCCACCTCACTGATCTCAGAGACTCCACGTGTCACGACTCGGGGGTCTTTGTACTCGCCCGTCTTCCTGGCACCCTCTGCCCAGTACTTAGAGCTTGCTGCCTCATCTTATTTGTATTTCCACTCCAGTGTCAGTTTCAGTTTATCAGCCAGGCCTCCTGAGGCATTGCCTCCAAATATTCCATTCCTTCCCCCTGATTAATACTTCCTCAAAGGAGTCATCATCATCTGACTTATTACAGTATCTCATCTGCATATTTTGCTCATTCCCATATTTCCTAAAAGGTACTGCAACTCTGGTAAAGAAATGAATGTCGACATCTTATAAACTGTCAATTACTGTTGTCCCTTCCTATTCTCTTTCTTTTCCTTCCTTCCTTCCTTCCTTCCTTCCTTCCTTCCTTCCTTCCTTCCTTCCTTCCCCTTTCTTATCAGCCTTTCCTCTCTTCCATCATCATCATCATCACCATCATCAGCAGCAGCAGCAGCCGCCAGGAAAGAGCTAAAGACATCACAAGCCCCTGACAGCCACTCAGAAGGCTCGGCTCTAGGAAAGGTCTTGTAGGACTTCAGCCTTGGGGAACAAAGCAGGAAAGCACAGTTGTCCTTTGTTGCTTCGAGTTATGGTAATTTATGTTCCTGTGTGTCTCCCCCTCGGGACAGACACTGAGCTCCCCAAGGCCTCCTGTGACATCGTGGCCCTGCACCGGCCCGGTGCCTGGCACTTAGCTGGCCGCTTTCCCTCACTCCTTCCCTCCCTCCCTCCCTTTCTACCCCACTTCCTTCCTCTCTTCCATCCTTCCTCTCTTCCCTTGCCGCCTGTCTCCTTTTTCCTTTTCCTCCTTCCCTTTTCTGTTCCTTCTGAGTTCCTTTGCCGCTGGTTTTCTCGCGGTGGGGGTTTACGCGGCTCCTGCCGCAAGCCCCGGGAAGCTGGCCCGACTCCGCAGTTGGCCTCTGTCATTTGCGCTTCACTAGGCCACGGCCGACAGACACCTCTGTAGGACGGGCTTGTTTCCCGGGGGGCCCCCCGCCGGTCACGATTTCCACATGGTCACCCCTTCAGAAGGCATGAAGCAGCTCGTGGTCGTGGGAGAACGATCTTTATTTATACATGTTGACACTGACGCGTCATAAGCAGAGATTATGACTTTATACAAAATGTTGTAGATTTCTGACTATTTACCCAACTTCGAGAATTTAATTTTAGAAGGATGGCAAGACGCAGTATTGTAACGTGACGTCTATTAAAAGTGGTTTCAAGGTGCTCCTGCACCCGATGACCCAGCAAGTAGCACAGAAGAGCTTATGAGAAAAGGCTTGACCCCGCACCCCAGGCCCCTCCCCAGAGGTACATGCTTGAAGCGGTTTCTCTTCCACTGGTGACTTTCGGAGCTTTATTCGGTAGCTTCAGCCTCTCTCTCCGTAGCGTCTCCCGGCTGCTCGTGTGCTCTGACTTCTGTCCCCGTAGTTTTTACTTGTAAATGGAATCATGTAATATGTTTGTGCCGGTTTCTGTCCCTTAGCATAAAGCTTTGGACATTCATCCGTGCTGACGCATGTATCCATAGTTATTCCTTTTTCACTGCTGAGTAGTATTTCACTGCTGAGTAGATTGTGTCCATCCCTTCCCCAGCTGATGGAAATCTGGCTTGTTTCTGTTTGGTGGACATTGAGAACGGAGCTGCCGGAAACATGCACTGGCATTTTTTTGACGTGGACCAGTGTTCACACTAGAGTGAGATGGCTGGGTCATCTGGTGAGAGTATAAGTTATAATGATGAGAAACTGCTGAATGGCTTTCCCCAACTGCCGTATCATTTTTCACACCCAGCAGTGAGGTACGAGGCTCCCGAAGGGCCTTACTCCTCAGTCACACCCACCCCCAACCCCAAACTGGCACTGCCTTTTCCCACTGCCCCGTGGGGCTCCCACGCCCCTGGGGTGTTTTCAGAACGCCTTCGACTAAGCTTATTGTGATTGTCCCACCGGTTCTGAAGATTGCCTCAGAGGGTAAGATGGGAGGAGTGGGGAGAAGCATGGAGGGAGGAGGAAGGGAAAAAGGGTGCCACTGAGCAGAATGGTAATGTGGTGCTGGTGGCTGCCAGCCTGGTGGCGGTCCCCGAGGCCAGATCCGGTGACCTTTCCGTGAGGCGCTGCAGCTTCCCTGTGGCCTGTTTTAGGGGACGTGATTTGGGGACGATGGCCGTCAGGGTGAAGCGCGTGTATGGAGGTGCCACGTGTTGGCACCAGGCTCCTGTGGCCCAGAAGCCTGGATCCTGGGGGGGCCCTCAGGGAGAATGTGTCCCACTCCTCGGGTCTCTACCTCCCTGACCCCGACACGGTCAGGGTCAGGCCTTTCTCAGGCCACGTCTGGGCATCTGACTCCCAGACCCCTGAGCGCAAAGCTGGCAGCTGCTGGGGACGCTGCTGGCAGCGTGGCCCAGAGAATCTTTGCCGGGGGAGCTAAAACCAGTGGTGGCTCTTGCTGTCCCCCAGGAACGCTTGCAGACGGGAGTATTAGGACAAAGTTGTTTTTTTACATCCGTTAGGGATTTTTTTTTCCATCGACAGTTTCTTTGTAATAAACATCCTCCTTTGACTGTCAGAATGGACGTCTGAACGAATCTCCTATTATCATGTGCTTTTTACTTAAGGCGGGTGGTCAGGCACCCTGCTGGTCGGGGCCTGCTGATTCTGAGGGGCCCGTGGGATGCCGAGGAAGGTGTGGCCATGAGGTAGCTGTCGTCCCCGTGGGAGCTCGGGAGAGAAAGTTGGGCTGACCGTGCACTCGTGGTGGAAGCCACAGCAGTCCGTGTGACCTTGCAGGGAGGAGCGTAGACTCGGAAGGGCACAGAAGACCACCCTACACAGACTTCGGAGCAGGCGGGGGACACGTGTCAGAGAAGAAAAATGGCACCTGGGAAATAAGGCTGAGAATGGGAGGGCCTGAGAGGTGAGGAGGCAGCCAGGAGAACACAGGGCGAAGGGAAGGGCAGGGAGTGAAGACCACGGCGGAGGACGTGGTCCCTGTGCAGGCAAGGACAGTCTCCGTGGAGCAGGTCAGAACCCAGAACCGGGAGAACCGACAGCCCTGTCAGGAGATTCGCTGGTGAGGGGTGGGAGACAGTGGGCAGGAGCTGGGAGAGAGGCAGGAGGTCTAGAGAAGATACCTTTTGCTGTTACTGTCATTATTATCTTCATCACCATTATTATTATTAATCGGAGAGGCGTATGTATGTTAAAATGCTAAGAAGCAGGAAAAGGAAATTGGCGAGGAGGAAGCTGAAGATACAGGGATGATAGCGGGCATCGGACGGAGCGAGGCCTCCGAGCAGGGGGAGGGGAGGGGACCCAGGCCGCAGCAGACAGTGGAGTCTGAGAGGAGGGGAGAGGGGACAGGTGCATCTGTCTATCCGTGGCAGAAAGTCTTCTTCTCACATCTTTTTTTTTTTTTTTGTCTCTGACGAACCTGGAAAACACCCAGGTGACGGAGGAGCGGTCCCCGAAGAAGCTGGCACAGGACAGGGCAGGCGCCCGTTCTCCCTCCGCATCCAGGTGACCTCAGCCGAGGACTCAGAGCCGAGGAGGTCCTGGGCGCGGTCGGGGAGTCTCGGAGTGCAGCCTGGGGACAGCCGAGTGGCTCCTCGGTGCTGCAGAGCCACCAGCGCCTTCCTTGCCAGCTCCGGGCCGGCCCCTGTCTCCCTTCCGAAACCTGCCCCATCTCCCCTGGTCATCTTTAACTTAATTGCGCCCAGAGCCATTCCATAGCATGGACCTTCTTTAGGCATCCGTGACTGGAAGAGTTTTGTTCTATTACCTCACATTTTCCAAACCCACTTCACACAGATGGAATCTCTCGTAATCCTGTAAGGCCAAACACTGACGAGGAAACGGTGCCAGGGACTCGTTGTAGTGTAGATAGAGGGATCTTATTTCTTGTGACATCCCGATGAATCTTTCTGCCCTGAAACTGGGCGATTTCAGCACTGAGGACCACTCATCCTCCGTTCACTCAGCAAATGCGGCTGCCATCTGCCGTGGGCTGGGCCCGTGTCCTGCAGGTCACCTGCTTTGTCAGGCTCCCTCTCGGTCTCTGCCTGCCACAGTGCTGCGTGGTTAGCGTCAGCATCCCTGTTGCCATCGGCGACGAGACCGCTGCCCGAGTTCGCCCAGGAATCAAGTGACAGGGCTGGACTCTGGAGCAGGATCTTTGGCTCTGAGTCCCGGGCTCCTTCCGTTTCGTCGAGAAACCTCTTCAACGACATGCGACTCTGTCGAGGTTTTCATTTTAAACGCTGTGACCCTTCCGTGGCAGAAGCTTCCTCGGGGTGCCGTCTTGAAGCCGAGAACTGCACGTACAGATTTCGAGTCAGGGTTTAGAAATGAAGCTCAAGTCGAGTAAATTCAGGCAGATCAGTACTAAGTACCTACCTGCGTTGGTTCCTGCCCGCATGACATCGGGAAAACGAAAGGCAGGTAGATGATAGTAAGTGTTTAAATAATTCAAGACAGCACCAAGAGTGTGTGTGGTATGGGAGGGAGAAGGGAGCCGAGTCTCACAGCAGCGTGGCCCTGGGAAGCGGTGGCGAGACCACCTTTGTCACGCGCTCGCGTGTGCTGAGAAGCCAAGCGTCACACAGCTGACCAGGGTCTGACCCGGTCTGTCTCACCGGAAGGCCCCCTCCGCTCCTTTTAGGATGCCTTCCTGTGTCACTTACGGTGTGGAAGTAGGACCACAGGTTCTAAATTAAATGTAGACGCATACACGTATCTACGCATATGTATGTGTATATGATTTTTTTTTTTTTTGCTGTTTATTAAACATCCAGGAAAAAAACAAAAGGGGCAACTCTCAGCCAGAAACTGGGCAACAGCCATGCCTCAGTCCTTGAATATCAGTTTTGTGAATTCTCTTTTGTTATCTGATTATAACCCATACCTTTCCAGGACTGGCTCTGGGATTTTCAGGGGAGAAGGCTCTTGTCTTCACAGTTAAACCTCAGAAGGGCAATCATATACATGTGCGACATGATGAAGATACGCGTTCTAAAGGTGGGGAGGGGTGGGAGAAGGAATGTAACTGAGTTAGGTCAAATATGTGTTTGAAAAGAGACACAAATACACATTTTCAGAACAAGGAGAAACGTAGTAAACAGGTACATTCCAGACCCCAAAGAGATGCGTGCGTACTTCTGAAAAGAAGTTGAGTCCAAGTCTTCATTCATGAAAACGGATAATACCGAGCGCTTTTCCTCTTGGTTAAGATGGGTGTGGTGAGAATTACACGCGATGACAGGTGAAGTGCCTCATCCAGCGCCTGCCTGACACGTGGGGGGTTCTTGATAAACTGGCAGCACTAGTTAATATCATTGCCGTTACTACTCCTTGCGGTCTAAATTGTGAGGGTGTGAAGGACGCGGCGGGGTCACGGGGGGTTGTGTTTTCTCGTGTGGGCGACCGGGAGGGTGACGATGAGACCATTGACAGAAGCGAGGCAGCCAGGAAGAGCAGCCGTATCTTAGCTCCTGGTTGGTTCCCAGCCGTTCTCAAGCCCGGGTCCTTCATTTGTACCTGTACCCAGAGCTGCCCGTCGCTCTTGGCCAGGCTTCCCACCAGTGCCTGTCTGCGGCGCACGGCGGGTCTCAGGATGCCTCCGAAGGGCACAGCCGACACGTGTCGTCTCTGGCCATTCCCACCGCCCTCCCCGGCTTCCCGGTACACCCTGGTTTGTGTCTGTGCCGGCCGGCGGGCGGCTGGCTCTCCCCGAAGAGCTTATAGAAGTTCCAGGTGTGTGCCAAAGAATGTCATTAGTAATGCGAAGGCCCGATACCCATCAAAAGGAGGTCTTGGAACTTAGGGGCAGAGACTTCTGTTCAGATCGGCCCTCCCTCCGTTCTGCAGGGCTGCCCAGGGCACAAGCTGGCAATGCCGGGCATTTGGATAGTGGCTTTTCCTTGCTCCTTTATATAATCCTCCCCACCCACCCACCCCGTACCAAGCAGTCTCATTAGATGCCCGCTATCCCCTCAGACAGGAACCAGCCTCACCGATAGGTAAATTCAGGGAATTCGATCAAATTATAACACTAAAGCTGCTGGGAAAGAAGAGGCAAAGCCCTGAAAACCATGTTCAGGGGGCCCTCCCCTGCGGCCCCCTCTCGACTGTATGGGAGCTGGGAGGGGCTGAGTTCAGGAAGGAGCCCGAGGTGGTTCCAGAAGCTTCTCTGATGGCTGTGGGCTTGGACCGAGGCTTTCCCTGACTCCAGGAATGGAGGATGTCACGTAGTTGACGAAATCTGAGATTCTGGTGGGGAATGAGTCCCGCTAGTTAAAACGCTGTGTCCCTTCTCAGACAATGTGCATTAAGAAGGGACTTCCTGTTCTACTGGCAATGGTAGGGTTAGGTTAGGACTCTTTTGACCCAGAAGTCCTGGGAAACGGGGCTGGGGTTGTGGAGAAGGTGTCCCACGTCCCCTCTTCACTCCTGGGGGCGGGGGTGCTCCCAGGAAGCACCTCCACCTGTCGACTCGGCCCGGCTCCCGGAAGAGGGGGATCCTCGCCCACCCTGGCGAAGGTACAAACGGCCAAGGTTCGGCCCTTCCCCACCTCCTGCCCACAGTCAGCGAGATTATCTTGGTATCCCGTTAGAAGCGAGATGCTTGTGTCCCCATTAGAATCACTGTTGACACCGACTCTCTGCTTCCTAGGAACTGGCCAGCTGTGGATGGAGTAAGAAGGAGAAACACAGTCTCGCCCCGAACGTTGTGGCCTTCACCCGGAGGTTTAACCAGGTGAGCGGCGCCCCCTGCGTGTGCCTGTCCAGGAAGTCAGGGTGTCCCCCGGGGGCCGGAAGCCCTGCCAGGGGCCAGACCCCTGTTCCCGAACCCGCCACCCTCAGGAACCACTCTGTAGCGCAGTCCTTTTTGTCACCCAGCAGGCGACACCGAATCCATCTTTCCTGGGTTTAAGTTTCCTTTAAGTTAGGGTGCAGGCACCTTAATTGCTCTGCAGGGCCCTGCACGGTGGATCTGCTCTGTCCACCCCTCCAGCTCATCTCTTGTCCCTCCACCCTGGACTTCCTTCCCTTTCCTGATGTACCGTATTTCTGTCCCATCATACTCATGGTCTTCACAGCTCAGAATTCTTCGTCTGTGTTCCGTCCCCAGTCGGAACTCAGCTCGAGTGGCGCTTCCTTGAGGGGTCTTTTGTGAATCCTCAGCCCGGTTAGGGTCTCCCCATGTGGCCCCTTACTCATCCGTCCTCATTTTGTGTGACCCTTCAGTCTCCATCCCCCTGGCCAGCCTGTGGGCTCCGGGCGGGCAGGAGTCACGTCTGCCTTGCTCATCACTGCACCCGCCACGGCCTTGCTCAGCCTCAGGCGTGCGACCGACCCTCAGGACAGACATGTGCAGCGAATAAATGAGGTGCTTGGGAAACACTTCTTGAATGGAATTTCCCTGAGTTCCTGAAGGCCCGGTCACCAGCTGCATACGTATTGCTATACGTCAGCCTGGCCTAACTGAACCTTTGCTCCAGGAGTGGTGGCGGGGACTTGGGCCCACCGAGTGGGGAGGGCTTCTGCTTGCTCAGCCAGACCTGCCAGAGCGTGGTCTTAGTGGCAAGCACCCTGCACGGCCCCCCTGGACAGATCAGATCCCACGGTGGTGCTGTCGGGAGTTTTTCTTGTTTCTCTGGTTTCACTTGAGGGCATCGGCCTAGAGGTTACGTAACGTGCGTGACTGGACCTCCGAGTGATGGGCCTGGGTTCCCATGGGCCCTCCCTCGGAAATGCCGGGTCCTGCGCCTCACCATGACTCAGCCCGCTGCAGGCTCCCGCAGCCTCGGCCGCCACCCCACGTGCATGCTGCAGCAGCCTCAGATCCGGAGGCTCCAGCCTGTGGTCCTAAGAGCAAGGCCGGAGTTAGCACTCCCGCTGTTGTGTGAGATGTCACAGGAACTAAGAAAGGCCTACAGCCATCCGTGGTAGGGACTGCACGTCATTTGTTTTGGAAAGGGACGTTCTGAAACCTTTGGTTTCTTTTTTTTTGCTTTCTTTACACAATTGTTTCCTTTTCAACCAAGCTTAGTCTTTAAAAAAAAAGAAAAAAAAAAAAACCAGAACCAAACCAAACAAAAACAGATGCGCACATACTATCAGGGGACTCATAGTTTCCTTAGCAGAACGATGCGACTGGGAGCCAGCTCCCGTCCCACCTCTGACC
Source organism: Macroglossus sobrinus (assembly GCA_004027375.1). Classification (NCBI taxonomy): domain Eukaryota; kingdom Metazoa; phylum Chordata; class Mammalia; order Chiroptera; family Pteropodidae; genus Macroglossus; species Macroglossus sobrinus. The sequence goes on from PVKZ01004067.1 coordinate 28,555, forward strand.
AGCCGCCGAGCCCCTGGAGGAGGGCGGCCGGGGGCGCTGATGTCATCCGCTTGGCACGCAGAGGCCAGGTCAGCTGGGCGGCGGTGCGCGGCTTGCCCCCGCGAACCGTCGCAGCGTGTCCAGATCAGACCTGCGGGGCGAGCCAGAGGAGAAAGGCAGCCACGTTTCCCCGAACAGCGCGCTGAGCAACGGTCTTTCTGCCAGCCTGGCAGCTCCTCGGAGGGAGCAGCTCCTGGACGCAGTCCTGGTGGCTCCACTGCGTAAGGTGGCCCGAGGCCAGGCCTGGGCTGCCACTGGGGCGGCTTTCCCTGAGCTGAACCGACGGGCCTCCCCTCCCTGCGGACTTCCACGTGTGAGAACGCAGCTCCTCGTCAGAGGACCCAGATGGAGGGAAGCAGGTCCCTTCACTCCCGAGCCATAGCATCAATGAGAACAGTGACAGTGTGCACCTTGCGCGGTGGTTATCAGAATGACATGAAGTGACATGGGGAACGGTCAGTTAGCACAGTGTCTGGTATGCAGAAAAGCGTCTGAATGTGGACTGGGAGGAGTTTGCCAGGGGATTTGAGGTTCCTTGTGGCCAAACCAGAGACCCAGTGGTCCGTGGCCTTGTCAGGCCCTGTGGGCTTGCCTGCTTCTCCATGGGGCCTGAGTCCCTTGGGATTTGTTTCTAGAGTGGCTGAGATGGGAGCTAGGCCAAGGTCGTTAAGGGTCTATTATGGGCCAGGCTTATGTCCCGGCCCCAAGCACGGAGGTTCCCCACCTTTCTTGGCTCATGTGTTTTTATTAGAATCTGACAAATCGTATAGGAACCTGCCTCCAGATAAGGGCACACATATGTAATTTTGCACTGAATCTAATTTTAATGAGTTTGCTGCCCCCTTCCCCCGCCCCCCTGAAGTTTGTGCACAAACACTTTAGGGGTCTCTGGACCGCAGGCTAAGAAGCCGTGGTTGCAGGAAATCAGACAGACCTGGGTTTACATCCTAGCTCTGCAGCTTCGTAGCTGTGTGATCTCGGGTTGTCTTTCGGCCCCTCACCTTCCCCATGTAATCATTTCAAGGGGTTTGGGAAGCTTCAGGGAGACTCCTGGATGTTAAAGGTCGAGCTCAGCACTTGCCACGCAGTAAACAGTCCAGGTTAGCTTTCACCAGCAGGGGCAGGGGCGTGGGAGCTGCGGGCTGAAAGAAGCCGAGGCTTGGGCCTAACTGCTGGCGGATGTTGGGATCGTGTCCCGAAGATGCTGGATCATCAGGAAAAGAGGAAGAGGGCATCGGGAGGCCTTGGTTCCCGTGCAGACACTGCTGCTGCTTTGCTCTGAGGCCTTGGGCAAGTCTCCCCCTCTCTCTGGGTCCCTGACCTTTATATATACTAACGGAGGTCGGGCAGGGCCAAAAGGCTCCCAGGGTCGTTCCCTGCTCTAGCTGTTCCCACGGACTCCTGTGTACACATACATCACAGTTCCTAGTGACAGAAACCGCAGCTCAGACTCGCCTCGGGGGCTATGGAACGAAGTCCAGGGAGAGACTGGACTTGACGTGTCGGGAGGGCGCCTGGGCAGTGCCAGCTGGGCCGCCTCTGGCTTCTGCGCCGGCTCCCTCCCAAGCCGCCGTCTCCTCCGCGGGGCGAGGCGGCTGCCGGCAGCCCCCCCGGCCCGTCGCTTTCCGAAGGCGATCAAGGCGGACAAGTGCTGCCTCTTTGTCGGTCGCACCAGCACCTGATGTCCGGGAGTTGAGACTCAGGGCCTCGGATTGCCCCGGTTTGTGTCCCAGCCCGTTCACCCCGAGCTCGTCGCTCTGACCAGCAAGGCGGGAGGCCGGGGTTGGCCGGGTCTCAGAAACGGGGCTTCCTGTGTAGGTGTGTGTGTGGGAGGGGACATGCCACATGGACTGAGCGTGGAGGAGTGGTGTCCCTCAGGGAGAGTCAGGGTGCTCTGACAGGAAGCAGCTGAGGATGGTGGCCCAGAGGAGAACACGGGTGCCCCCCACAGCCCCTCGGCTCTCTCCCGCTCTTCCTCCCGTCCTGGGCTTTCCCCCCAAGTCTGCCTGTGGATCCCCCCTCTCTGCCAAGGCTCGTCTGCCTTCCCAGCTCCCGCACACCATCGGCCCAGTCACTGAGTGTCCCCGCTTCCTCTCGGCTTTGATTAAAACGATCTAAAAAGCAACTTACTGAGCCGGACACTATGCTAAGCATTTTACTTGCGTTATCCGATTTGGTTTTCACAGAGTCCACTGAGGTAGAGATTTTATGCCCATTTTATAGGTAAGGAAACCGAGACCAGGAAGGTGAAGCATTTTGTTCAAAGTCACGGAGCTGGTGTGTTTCCTCCACTGAGGGGGCCTCCCACATTCTTCCAGACATGACTCCTGGTCTCCCAGATCTCATTCATCGCATTCCCCCTTCCAGATGTTAGCTCTGAGCCGTTATTCTTGTCCCGTTGTCTAAACCCGCTTTCTTCTGAGGCTCATTCCTTCTTATATTTAACAGGTATCATCTGAACCCATCCCAGGCCCTGCGCTAGTCAGGGGGCGTCCACAGGACACTAGATGTAGCCCTGGCCGTTGTCAGCTCCGAGTCCGCCGTGGGGGACAGATGTGATGGCAGTGGTTACAGTCCGGGGAACCAGCGCCAGGATGAGGACACCAGGGCGGGGGCGGGGGTGGGGGCGGGGGCCGTGGGAAGGGAGGGCAGGAGCCTGCATCCGAACCCAGGGGAAGGAAGTAGCTGGGCCCAGGAGTAAAAAAGCAGACTCAGCGACTGACCGGATGCGGAGGGAGAGGACAGGGAGAGCGAAGGCGGGTCCCCTCTGGTACTCGGCCTGCGAGATAGTGAATCCAGAGCAGGGAGCATTGCGAGAGTCCGAGGGGACTTGGGTTTGGACACGTGGGCTGAACTATGCAGCAGGAAATCAGACGTTTGAGTCCGGACGCCAGGGGAGAGATCGGGGCTGGAGACGCAGATGCTGGAGGCATCTGGGTTTGGAGCCAGGGGAGTAGTAGATGAGCTCATCCAGGGCGAAACAGGCCCAAGGGAGCACCGGCGGACTGCTGACATTCGAGGGGTGGGAGAGGAAAGGGGGCCGAGGAGGAGCCGCCTGGGCCGGGAAGAGCACTGGGACAGGGTGGTGGCTCGCATCCGTGTCTCAGGAAGCGGGGAACGCTACAGAGGAGGTCCAGGGGGAGGGACCAGGAGAGTCCTTTGAATTAGGCGGCCGGGGCTCAGCCACGGCGGTTCTGTGGGGATGTGGCGTGGAGGGTGGGCTGCAGCAGCTGGGGTGGCGGGGGTGAAGAAACCAGGAGGCAAGTGCTGGTGATGCTCAGGACAGTGACCCCCAGGGAGGAAGGTGAGGAGGGAGTGTCAGGAGGGGGTGAAGACATCCAGTGAGCTGGCTTCTGGCCCCTTTTCTTTTCAGTGGGAAGAGCCTTGAGCGTGTTCATAGTTTGAATGGATTGAGCCAGGAGACCAGGACCTGCTGGGAGAGAGGGATTATGTAATGCAGTGAGGCCCCGGGGAGGCCGTGACCGTGACCGGGGGCCTCTTCAGCAGGGCAGAGGACGCAGACGTGGGCCTGCTCGCGGGAGTGGAGCTCGCGGGAGTGGAGCCCGTGGTTCATGGCTCCTCTTCCCTCTGGGAAATGGGAGGCAAAGCAGGAAGCAGTGGGGTGGGAAGACTGAGAGGTTCAGGGAAGCTTGAAGAAGCCCCCCTCAGAGGAAAGCAGAGCTGGCTGTGGAAATAGGACAGGTGCTTGGGCAGAGACAGTGGTCCCCAGCGTGTGAGGGACAAGGGGGCCAGATGCTTGGGTTCATCCCCAGTCAGGGTTTGCAGAGCAGAGTTTTGGGGAAGGAGCAAGGGGCAAGGGAACTTATAGTGCTGACTAAGAAGGGGCTGAAGTGACAGATGACGGGGGATCAGTCTGCTGAAGGGGAAAGGGCTGCTAGGGGGTCCAGGGCATGGGGAGGGGGACGGATGGGCACTCAGGGAAAAGCTTGGGACGAGGAGGGTGAAAGGTTGTGGCCAAGACTGGAATTGGAAGTTTCTGGTGCAGAGCCATCCCGGGTCATTATGGGGAGGAGGCGACTGAGGTGGTAGGTGGAGAACAGGCACAGGACCGGGGGCCACAGGCACTCGCAGTGATGCTGAAGTCGCCCGGGGGAGGAGGAAGGGTTTGCTACGGAGAGGAAGACGGTGGTCCAGGTCCTGATCTGTTTACCATCTCTGTAGCTTTCCCTTGTCCGGATTTTTTGTTGACATCTTCCAGGATGTGAAAAAAAATAATAAAAGGGGGAGGGGTGTAATCATACACGTGTCGCCTTTTTAGACTGGCAATGAACCTAGCTAGACACAGACGTTATACTTTTCATAAAGTAACTCAAAGTGGATCATAGACCTAAATATGAAAGAGAAAACTATAATACTTTTAAGAAAAACAGAAGAAACTCTACGTGACTTTTGGTGATGAGTTATTAGATATAACACCAAAAGCACAATCCACGAAAGAAAAAATTTTAAAAAGTTGGACTTTATTAACATTAAAATTTTCTACTCTGTAAGAGTCGCTGCTAAGAGAATCGAAAGACTGCACAGACTGGGAAAAAATATTTGCAAAACACACATCTGATAAAAGACTTGTATCCAAAATATACTCTTAAAACTCAACAATAAGAAAACACCCAATTAAAAAAATGGGCAGAAGATCCGAACAGACCCCTCACCAAAGATGAAAAATGCTCAACATCATTTGTCATTGGGGAAAATGCAAAACACCAGATACCTACTAAAATGGCTAAAACACAAGAGAAAACAAAGAAAAACAACTGACAATACCAATTGCTTATGAGTATTTGGAGCTACACAAATGCTTGTTCATTGCTGGTGGGATGCAAGTGGTATGACCTAGCAAATCTTACACACACACACACACACACAAAGCATGCACACATTTATTCATAATCATCAAAAAGTAGAGGTAACGAAGATGTCCCACTACAGGTGAATGGATAGACAAACTGGTAAAGTCGTATAAGGGAATAGTAGTTATCAAAACAAAAAAACCCATTAAGCCATATGAAGACATGGATGACTCGTAAGTGCATAGTGCCAAGCGAAAGAAGTCTGAAAAGGTGGAACTAGGGAGACGGCAAACGGCTCATTGGTTGCCAGAGGTCTGCGAAGGGGAGAGCAGTGAGCGGGCGAAGCGCAGGGGGCGTTTTCACGGTGATGACGACGGTACCGCAGTGTTGGGTCCGTGACCCTGTGCATTCGTGAAAACCCACAGAACTTCACAGCACCGAGAACAGACATGAGCGTATGCAAACTTCTAAAAATTCAGTGTGTCCTTAAACTGGGATGCAGAACATAACAAAAGAATCTATGTTATGAACGTGCAGTAAGGCGGGTGAAGGGGGAACAGTGCCGACCCAGGTGACTTTGGGAATGAGAGGAGCCGGTCCGACTGAAGATGGAAGGAACCGCATGTAAGCGCTGGACTCTGGTAAAGCTGTTTCCCAGGGGGTTGGGTAACGATGCTGCTGCCATCATGATGCTCGGATGCTGGAACTGAATAATTAAGGACATGGATGGCAGTGGGGGCAGCCAGCTTTCTCGCCGTCAGAGTGGGGAGTTACAGACAGGCTACGCGAGGGGCTGGCGTGATCCGTACAGTAATGGATTGGGGCTGGCGACGTCAGTCTGGACTCTTATGTAGTTTAATGTAGATACGGATGGTTGCATGTAGAAATATGGATAGACACACATATATACATGGGTTATATATATATGTATATATATATGTATATATATGTGTTATATATATATGTGTGTATATATATATATATATATATATATACACACATGGGTTAGTACACACACACACACACACACACACACACACACACACACGTACTTCCTTGCCCTACCGAGAGGGCCTAGACACAGTGATACCCGCATAGCCACGAGCACACCTAGCACCTGGGTCTTGGTGTCTAACACCATAATCTCCTGAAGGGAATCAAGGCTCCTTGGAGAAATGGCTGGTTGAGGACTGGGGCAAGAAATACACAAGACGAGCCTGCCTTGCTCACTTTCTGGCATCTGATAGTGCCAGAACGTGCACAAGCGCCCAACGAGCAAGCAAACAAACCGGCACCGTGCCGGGGGCCTGTCACAGGGAGGCGGGAGGCAAGCGAGAGCTCTCAGCGGCCAGAGCTGCAATGGTTTGAGCAAGAAAAATAACATAGCATCGGATTATAACCCTAAGCATAAAATAAATAGAAGAGTCCCTTCTGACATAAATAAATGACTGAATAAATAAATGGAGGCGACAGGTCAAACCTCCTATGCAGATTTCCAGATAATTTATGCAGAAGTTTTGCTCTCAAGGAGGTGGAGCCCAGCTACTCACTTGCTCCCACAGTGACGTCCTTGGAAAGTTTGGGGTGAAAGTATTATTTATGTAACCAGTTCTTTCCTGATGGCCATTTTTTCCCCTAATCTTTTGCTTTATAAACAGTACTTCAGTGAACCCTTGTACATGTGTCCCTCTAAATTTCTGTAGACCCATAAAATATTCCAGAGAGACTATAACTTTAATATCTTGGAAGATATTTTCAAGTTGTTCCTCAGAATCGTCTTATGGATTTATATTCCCCCAAACAGTATATCAGAGTGTATGACTCGCAAAAGGTTAATGCATTTTCTTTAATACACAAAGACCATTCACTAACCAACAGTACGAGGACAGATGTCCCAATAGAAAGATAGGGGAAGGACATGAGTAGATAATTTACAAGGCAAGTAGTATACACGTGACCTATAAAGTTTGTAAGAAAAACTTGGGGGTAAAAAAAAAAGGGCATAAAATGTTAATCAAGTAGCCAGTGAAGGAAATGCAGAGCAGAAACAGTGAGACCTTATTTTGTCCATTAAGTTAGTGAAGAGAAAACACGTCCTCATGACTGGTGTTTGCCTGTGTGTGGGAACATGGATCTGCTCAAACTTGTTGATGGATAAACAAGCAGACCTTTGGGAGGCCAAGTTTTTTTACATAACTTTTGAAAAAAGGGACACAGACTTTTTTATTCACTCTGCCTTAACAGGAATTTACCCTAAGACCCTAATTCAAAATGTATCCAGGCATCTATCCGCTTGTTTACTACAACAAAATAATTAGAAACAACCTGCCCCAAAATAGAGCGTTACTTAATGATGACACACACCTAAGATGAAATATGTGGCAGCCGCTGAAAATCATGGTATAGGAGAATATTTATTCGCTTATAAAAACTCTGCCGATCGTACGATGAACATATACCGGTTTCATGGAAAAAAAGACAAACATGTTTTATTTATGGAAAAAAAAGACTAGAAGGACACAAACCACAGTGTTTACCGCAATGGTCTGTTCGTGACAGCAAGGTTGCAAATGATTTGTCTTTTGTGCTTACCTCTGTTTCCCTTATGTTCTGTACAGAGCTTTTCTGAAATTTTATAGTTAGAAAAGAGAAAAAATTGTTTAAAACGGCCCATCCTACCTTCGTAAGATCGTCCTCATTCGCCCCTGCTTTCCAACTGCTTCCGCGTGGCCCCAGCTCAGGCCTCCCGTCTCTCACGGGGACATTGCACCAGTGTCCTGCTGGCTGTCCCCACAAAAGGGTCTCACCCATTATTCCTCTGCTCAGAAGCCTCTGGGACTGTCCCGGGTACATAATGTCTTAGGACCTTCAGGTAGCCCCGTTGCTCCAGACCCCACCCCCCGACACACACACTCTGGCCTTCACTCCCCTTTTCAGCGTCAGTCTCCCTTGTTACCTCTACCCCACAGAGCACCTGCGATACCAGCCCCATTGGCCTGGCCCACTCCGCTCTCCTCGGCCCCGGAATATACAAACCGCACATCGATCTTGTCTCTACCTGTTTAAAAGTCTGCCTGCCTCTCTCTCAAGGCCTGCCTCCTCCAGGAAGCCTCCCTCTGTCATCATCTTCCCCACACTCCAGGCCATGGGCACCAGCTGCCTTTGAATACAGTGATTTTTGGAGGATGCTGCCTCTTCCTTTGGTCACCTCCGTGTCAGGCAAGGACCAATCAGATCTGGACGTGTGGTGCCTGGAGCCCACACAGGACGGGCTCCACGAAAGTCCATTGAATTCAGCGGAACCCAGAGTTTGCCTCTCCACACCATGTGTTACAGCTTGGCGTCAGCTCTGCCATGCTCCGTAGTTATGCCTAAAATACATGTGATTTTTTGGCAGGCGGGAACCTATTAAATTATACAGTACATATAAATGATCACATTGGAGATTGTGTGGCATAAAAACGTGCATGCGTTAAAATAGAAGGTTTATGGGCCTATCACTCAGTGTCCAGAATATCTTCCTTCCATAGCTGGCTAGTAAGCAGTTGAGTCTGAACTTAATTTTAGGCAAGTCCTTGGAAAAAATGATTCTATGGAAACCCAGGCATGTCCTGGAGGAAACCACAGATAATTACCCAGAGAAAACTTTTTCTGTAATATTTTCTGCTTAATATGAAAAGGAAAGTTTTTGATTCTTGGTTATTCTTCCCTGGTTTTTTCATCGGAAAGTGACAGGATTTCGGTACAGCGAATACATTTGGATGCAGCAGTATAAACCTGCTTTGTCCGCCCTAGGATATCCTTAACTATTTGTTTCTTTGTAAAATTTAGAGGCTCTCAGTGCCTCTGCTTCCTCTTAATTCCGCACGCCCGCCGTCCTCTGCCCAGCTCCCCCGCCTTCGTCTGTGGCGCTCTCCGTGCTCTCTTGGGCATCCGTGTTTCACACGAAACGGTTGTGTTAGTGAAATGTAAGCGGGGATGCCAGCCGCAGCCCGGAGCTCCTTGGCACGGAGCCCCTTCTGTGTTTTTTGAGGTGTCATGCGAGTCAGCTCTGCACTGGTAGACAAGACGGCTTTCTAGTTCTCACGAAGGGACTCGGGTTCGGGGAGGTGGGTGTACGTGAAAGGCCGAGCGTGAACGATGTTCTGAACCGGAAGCACCGGTACATCTTGTTGGCATATGCTGTCTCCAGAAACACGTGCCCCTTGACTGGCATTGCTCTGTGGAACTTTATAAAAGATGCTTATGAGAAAAGGAAAAAAAAAAAAAAAAGATGCTACTGAATCATTTAAATGAGTATTTGTGTGAGCCTGTCTTAGGAAATTAAATTTTTTACAACTGTGTAAATATTGATAAATCCTTCTTGTTTTGGATCTGGCCGGGGACATGGATCCCATGGGTGGTACTGCCAGGATGCATGTATCTCTGGCCATGTGTCCATCTGTTTGTCCGTCCTTTCGTCCGTCTGTCCGTCCGTCCGTCCGTCCGTCCATCCATCCATCCATCCATCCATCCATCCATCCATCCATCCACCATCCATCCACGGCCTCCCCACACTTGGGAGCCTTCTGAGCAGGAATCCTGTCTGATTCATCTCAGAATTCCCTGCAGTTCCTTCAGAGAGAGGCTCGTGTCGTGGAGGCCCAGGCACTCCCCTGGGCGACGACAGAAGCACTTGCTTCTCCGAGCGCCACGGTGTGTGTCGGAGAGGTGGTGCTGAGGATACGGGACCTACTCGCGCGGGGTTGGGCGTCACCAAGGGACCCTTGACCCCAAGCAGCCCGAGGCTGTGCTCTCCCAGTTTCCTAGCCTCTGAGACTACCCCATGACAGTGGCGGGCGAGGGTGACATGTGTGGCCTGGTATTTAACAACTTTTCTGGTGTGTGTGTGTGTGTCTGTGTCTGTGTATTTAACCCTACAGGTCAGTTTTTGGGTTGTACGAGAAATTCTAACAGCACAGACTTTAAAAATAAGGGCAGAAATCCTGAGCCATTTTGTGAAAATAGCCAAGGTAAGCTGTTTCCCCGCCTCCCCGTCCCCTTCCTCTCTTCCTTTTTCTCAAAAATGTGTTTCCTCGGGAGCAGCCTTGCTCTGGACCCGGCGGGCAGTGGGGCGTGACCTCACTTCCCAGGCCGGGGCAGCTGTGCGACCAGCCTGGCGTCCCGCTCGGCCGCCCCGCCCCCCGCACACACTGGCAGCGCGCCCCTCCGCCCCGTGATTTTGGCAGCCAGCTCTTCCCTCTGGCCTTTGACACCCTCCGTGCGGCCCTGGGGGCTGTCCCCAGGGGGCCGGCCTGGGGCACGCACCTCTTGCTGCAGACTTAGCCAGGGCCGGGTCTCACTGCGTTCCAGTCAGTGCTGGCGTTCGTCACACTGTCACATCCTACACAACTGCGTCCCTAGTCAGCAGAGCTCACACCACCCGTCCGGAGCTGACTGCCTGGCCGGGCGACCTGGGTGACCCTGGTGACCTGGCTGCCCCCCACCGCCCGCCCCGCTGGCCTGACAGGTTCTGCGCTGGGTACCAGGCTCACACGTATATCCTACCTCTCCCTTCCCCTTCCCTCATGTCTGCCAGCCCCGGCTGTGACCCCCTGGGCCTTCCTGGACCACGGCCATCACTTACACGGCCCCGCCAGCTCCTCCCGTGCAGTGCGCACGGTGTCTTGCCACCCAGATCCTAGGCCAGCTCACCTTTACTGAGGTCCCTCAGGATCAGGCACCACAGCAGGTGCCTTACTGAGAGAATCGCTCACAGTATAGTTCTCCCAGGAGCAAGGGGAGTGTCGAGGCCCAGGGCCCCACGGAGAGTCGGTGGGAGCATGTCTGTCTGTCCCAGGGGCGCTGTCTGCTGCCGCTCAGGGGAAGGTCAAGGGCATCCACCTATGAGAATGTCGGGGCAATGGCCTGTGCATTCTGAAGTACTCGGTCAGGACCAGCTGGGCTTAATTATACTTGCTGCTGTCAGCGAGTCCGTGCTGGGCCACGTGAGAACGTGGGCTTAAGTTCCAGCCCACCTGGCGCTCTCAGTTTGGAAACGACTTCAGGGTCCCCACCCAAGGCATCTGAAACAGTCGCTCCCCATCTTCCAGCGGAGGCTCATCGCGCCGCACTGTGCCGTGGGAACGTTCTCGTGTAAGCCACCTCCTCCCTCTGGGCCTTGGGTTCCCATCTACACAATGACAGAGGTGGCTTTGGTGCTCCCCCGGCACACCAGCGGCTCTGAAGAAACTCTGCGACAGGCATAGCAATCCAGACGCATAGGGTGAAATTCAGTTCACGCAGAGAAGCTATTATTACACACAGGAAGCAATTAGGGAACGTTACGAGATGCGTGCTGTGCGGTATTAACCGTGCGAGAGGAGAAGTCTCCGGGTGGGACCAGAGCCATGCAGGCGACACATAAGGGCCTTTCATTCAGTTGTTCATTTTAGGAGGTCCTACTGTGTGCTGTACTAGGTGCTGGGGACGCGATGGCGTACACAACTGCGGCCCTGCTTTCAGGGAGGGTGGTGCAGGGTGAGACAGGCGTGTACAAGCAGGGACAGCCCAGCGTGCTGAGGAGGTGTGCGCGCTGCTGTGGGAGCAGGCAGGCGGGGCCCCCAGGCTTCCCGGATTTGGGAACGTGGTCAGCAGGGAAGACATAGTAGAGGAAGTGGCACCTGAGCTGGGAAGTACCCGAGACGAGTGATGGCGGGGGCAGAGGGGGTGACAAGTCTTCCTGACAAAGGATGAGCACCCCACCTCGCACTGCGCACTCACCGGGGTGCAGGCACTGGTCCAGGCAGAGTTTATGCGCTGTCCCGGGGAGTGGAGGTGCCATGCTCACCTTCCTCGTGTTAAACATGAGGAGGCCAAGGCTCCGAAGGGTGAGTCTGCCAGGTGACATACAGGCGGAGGGAGCTGGGATTAGAAGCAGGTCTCTTGGTTCCGTGGAGCCCGCTCACCACCCAGACTTCACTGACCCCCCGGAAAGAGAGCTGGAACCCCAGTCCTGCTAACAGCTTTCCCTCGGCACAAACGCACGGACAGGGCAATGGCATTTACCCACACTTAGCCTCGACTGGGTCTCCTCCTGCTGCCCGTGGTAATGAACTTGCCCGAGACTGAATGGAACCCAGTGTTCTCCCGAATTCCCAGTGTGGTTCAAAGACGCGTGGTCCAGCGATGAGGAAGCAGAGCCCCGGCCTCCCGGCTGAGGGGCATTGTGTGGATCGCCAGCATCTTTCCTCAGCCCCTCGTGCCAGGTGCCAAGGGGATCACCCACGTGGACGTCGTTGGCACAGCTGAGATTCCGGTTTACAAACCGGACAGTTCCGATTCGTCTGAGAACACGAAGGACATTATCCGACCTCACCCTGAGCCACGTTTTTTGTCCAGCAACCGGACGATCAGCTCATGAAATTTCGCAGATGTTTTAGGTGCAGACTCACCTTTTGACATTTTTAAAGAAAAAGAGCATATGGTTTTCACTGAACTTCCTAGAACTATATTTTCTACATGAGTTATTTTTAAGTGTCATTGAATTTCATAAATATGACAACATTTGGTAACACTTGAGCGTGGTTTTTTTTTTCTTCCGTTGTTTATAGCAGCAAAATAATCTGTTCCATGTCTTTTCTTTTTCTTTTTTCCCCCAGAAACTTCTAGAACTCAACAACCTTCATTCTCTCATGTCTGTGGTGTCGGCATTACAAAGTGCACCCATCTTCAGGCTGACGAAAACCTGGGCTGTAAGTTACCCTTCCCAAGTCCGTCCCTTCGATTTCCGGCTTGTCATTTCGCTGTGGGGAGTTCCTCATCCCCTCAGCCCCAGAAGGCTTTCTCTGACCGCCTGCCCTTTGCCAACCACCGAGGATGACCGGAGCGGGAGTGACGTGTTCCCCGGGCATCCTTCTCCTTCAGTGATTCTCGGCCCCCATGGGGACAAGGGAGTTGTGAGGACGCTGACAGGGAAGGAAGCCCCTTCGAGTGGACCTTCCTGTACCCCGCAACGTCACGTGTGATGGTCGGGCCAGCGACGTGACTGCTGGCCTCCACCTGGCTGGTATTCATTCTCTGGGCTCCCAGCTGCCCTTTGCAGCTGCCGTGGGTTGCTGGCCATAGAGCTGAGAGCATCTCTGGAGAAACCTGTGACCCTCATGTAGGGGAAAATTAATTTTTTTTTTTCCCCCGAAGGCCATGGATAATTTCAGTCCAGAGGTGGAGGCTGATCGTTATATAATTGAGTCTGTAGGAAAGTTCTTCCCGCTGTAAAAATACTTTAAAAATATCTCAGGCCTCTTTATCCTCCCGAGCTTGGCCCGGCGCCTGACGTGCAGAGAGAGTGATTGCTATTTCCACAGCTCATTAGCATGCACCTCCCGGCCCGCCGGGGCCGGGGTCTCGCACAGCCGCACAGCCCCAGCCTTTCAAGACTTGTTTACGTCCCCGCGGAACTGGAGGAAACGCTATGGAATTGTCAGCTGTGCCTCTGCAACTCATTTCCGAACTCCCTTCTGCCAGCCTGCGGGGCTGGGCTGTGTTTCACACTTGGCTGGTTCAGGGGCTTTTCAGCGCCGTAGAGGTGATGCTGTAGGTGATCACATCGGAGCCTTGTTTCTTTAAAGTGCGATTTTCCATAGATCCAGCCCCAGCCAAGCGGGAAGGAGAAGTGTCAGCCTGCAGCCAGAAAACCGAGTGCGTGTCCAGGCGCAGTTCGGAGCGTGACTTCTGAGGGACTCGTTTTCCGTGTCAGCTCGGAGGGCGGCCTAGATTAGCAGCTTTCCATCAGTGCTCTTGGAGTCCCGGGGGTTCCTCGGAGCTGCTTTGGGGGGTCACTAGGGGCTGGGAGAGAGGAGAGAGGGTGCCGGGAAGACAGGTGGGGCGCTGTTTCTGCCAGGGCAGCTAGCTGTGCATCCGGTTGTACGCACTGGGCTTCTGGGTGAATCACAGTGGAGCAATGGCCTTGGAGGTCAAAAGCAAGCCCGGAAGCCCCTGGTCTCTGCGGTTGCTGCCAGCCCTGAGATTCCCCTGGATCCGTCTGAGCTGTGAGAGGCCTTTTTCAAAAGTAGCATGGAGTTTTGTTTTTTTTTGTTTTTTTTTTTGTGCAAATGAATTTTCCATCACTCAGATGCTGTGATTGTTTCTTGGACGGCTGGGAGCTATGCGCACACCCGGAGGAATGAATTATGAGTCTCGAGGTGCACAGACCTTGCCGTCGGCGATACCGGGACTCTCAATGACGCCTGCAAACTGTGCGGTTTGGTGAGAGCCGTAGGGAGTCTTGCAAGCCACCTTCTTGTCCTGATAGTCCCAGGACAGTGGCCTGCACAGAGCACTTGGGAAGTGGAGGGGCCAAACTTGTCATCTTTTCCCTGCATCCAAGTCACCGCAGCCCGGTGGAACTGACAGCCGCATTGCATCCCTGTCACTCGCCACGCCTGTCCTTGCACAGCACGCAGCACACCTGTGTACAGGTGTGCCTCCCCGCTCCGCCTGCCTTCCCTCACGATGAAGTCCGGGTCCCTGTCATTTGCGTCGAATTTGTTCGTTGTGCTGAATCGCATCCTCCTTTTGCTATTCCTTTCTGCTAATACGATTAGCCGTAGAAATGCCGAAAAGACATATCCCTTGATCTGGTACTGGTGACACCCCGTGGGCCCACCGAGCAGGGAGGAGCAGGAGCACTGGGGCCACTGCCAGGGCAGCCTGAAAGGTCGCTGCTTGTGTTGTCTCCATTTATCAGAGACGGAAACCGAGGTTCCCAGAGGTGCAGGGACCTGTGCAAGATGCCAGGGCGGGCGAGAGCCAGAGCCGATGCGATGCGGCCTGGCCTGGCCGGACCCAGGGCCCATGCTCTTGGCCAGTGAGCGGGGTGGCTCGTCAGCGAAGGAAAATGATTTTGCAGTCAAGCTGGGCACCGGGCAGGGAGAAACGGGCACACGCACTGCCTGGGAAGTGGGTCCGGAGGAGGGAGGCTGGCCCACGGCCGAAGCCCTGGAAATCTGGGAAACTCGGACAGAAGAGTGTTACGGGTGTGGTAGGAGACCTGCCCCTTGGTTGCACTGTGGGTGCCCTTAAGAGAGGGCCAGTTGGTCATCAGCTGTAGGACAGGTAGCCTGTTGGTCGGTCCACGGCTGGCTGCTGAGTGCCAGCAGCTGAGTGAACTGGGACAGGACCAAGATTGACACCAAGCGTAGGCCTGCACGTAGTAGGCCCTTACTCAATGCTGGCTGGATGCACAGACGGGGGGGGGGGGTCACCCTCTGCTGGCCTGGAAGCATACAGACAGGGTCTGATTATCCCGGCACTGGGGCCACTTTGGAACAGTGGCTGCCTCGAAACCGTGAGACCTTAGTAAGGATTTGTATCGGCCATTTCAGATTTCCCGAGGTCACACTGCCGTGTGTACTTACTTATTTATTCTGCAAGTCAAATATTTGTCGAATGCCCCCTCCATGCCAGGCCACGCTCCGGGCCTCGTCTCCGTGAGCTTTCGGTTATGCACAGTGGGGACCCACACGTGTCATTGAGGGGGAATAAACACGCCCCTCGTCTGGCCGGCACCGAAGTGATGGATAAGTGTCCGCTGAATGCGTGAAGCAACGCACCAGGAACCATCGGACGGGAGTGAGAGTGGTGGGGACGACCACAGCGAGGCACCGCCGGGGGTCCCGGGAGGGCCCGCTGAGCAGGCGGCCGGAGGTCGAGACCTGAGTGACGGGAGGAGCCAGTGTGAGGGCACGGCCACTGCGGACGCCCACAGGGCAGGAACGAGGGGGTCAGCAGTAGATAGACCGCCAGGAGGTACACACACACCATGGACCGGACGTGGGGTCCCAGCCCAGGGGAGGGCTTGGGGTCTATTCTAAGTGGCGAAGCCGGGGCTCCGGAGGAGACCGACTCGCTCACGAGTGACCGGGGGACATGGAATTCCTGGAGCATGGGTGACTCACTCATCACAGCGAGTACAGTCACGTGCTGCACGGCGCACACGCATGCACGTGCTCGCGCACACACACTCGCGCTCTGCTTGCTCTGTGCGCGGCACAGTCCTGTCACGACTCGCATGTCTCTACTGATTCGGTCCAGAGCCTGACTCACCTGCAGCAGCAGTGAAAACGGAAGCTCCCGGCCGGGGGGACGTAGCCGATGGGCCGGGAGGTCCGGTCTGGGCGACCTGAAAGGGGAGTCCCCTGGGAACGGGGCTGTCACCCCCAGCCCTCCGGGGGAGGGGGCGCAGGCTCGTTGAGCCGCAGGTCAGAGCATGGCTACTTTGCCAGCATCCTAAGAAGGCTCAGGTGCGACAGGCGTTGGGTTTCAGAGTCTTTCCTTTGTAAAGTGTCCTGGTAGCCCATCCCCTCCGTCTGATGGCATTGAGACGGCGGTGATGGGTATGGGCCACCTGTTCCAGGCTCTCCTGATGTAGGAGGTGAGACGGGAGAGGGAGTGAGGAGGTGGACGGCAGAGGAAACCGACATTTGCGTCCCCAGCAGCCCAGCCCGCACGGCTTCTCACAGTTCCCGGTCGTGGCTCTGCTGACATCGCCACCCTCGTCTTCCCTGGTGTCATCATAGCGTTGGACACTGTTCGTCACCCTCTGCTCCCTCGGCTTGTTCCCCGTCCTGCCGTTCCTGACCGCTCTGGTCCCTCCCACCCATGGCTCATGAGAGTCTGGAGGCTCCGACCTTACTTCCTGCTCTCCACCCCCGGGGTTCCGTGCCAGCTTGGAGCACTCCAGTGGGCACCTACCTGTGTGCCCCAGCAGTGGCCGCCTCCTCAGCCCTCACCCCAGCCTCTCTCCGGAGCCCTAGACCCGAGTTCCAGCGCCTGCCCCACACGGCCCCTCTGCTCACACGCTCCCTCGACAGTTCACAACTTGGAAAAGTCTGACATCAAACTTCGGCTTCCAGGAGGTGATCGCGAGTGCCAGAAGACTCTCTCGGCAGGCTGTGTTTCGGGCCTTGAGGCAATATGGCAGCCTGGGCCGATGAAGATGAAACGTCTCCCTCTTGACTGCCTGCTGCAAACACAGGAACACAAATAGATGCTGGAGAAAAGACAACCACATTCAAAACGGAGAAGCGAAGCTGAGCTGGCAGCCAAGGAAGGGGAATCACTGTGTGCTAGCAATAAAGAGTGCTCTCGGAGTCAGCTCAGCGAGCAGCGTTAAGGGGAATGGCTGTGTGTGGGCCCTTGCTGCTGGGGGCTGGGCTTCCAGCAGGAAGGAGAGTCCCGGCTGCCGGCCCATGTTCGGGGTGGGGGGGGGGTTCCCGTAGAAATCAGAGACCCATCCAGTGTCACCCCCAGCAGAAAATTTCTTTTCAGCCTGGGGAATTCTCAAGGGACCATGACTGAGAAAAGTCCCCTATGAGAAACTGTCACTCTGGCCTGTATGTCAGGTGGCTCTGGGATTCCAGATACCACACGCCCCGAATTCCCGCATCGGTGTGGGGACCCCAGGCCAAGAGATGAGGCGCAGCATCCCATGATTTTAATAAAAGTGTGGCCTCTCGAAGCAGACTCCCAGGTGCAGCCTTGGACCTGCCTCCTGCAGTAAGGATTAAATCAGTGAACCTAGGAGAAGACGTTTAGAGCAGTGCCCGGCACCAGCTGAGGGCCCGACAGGTGTCAGCTGCTGCTCTGCTGCCGCCGTTGTCATGGTTTTCAGCTTTACTCGACTGTTCTCAGGTGGGCTGGTGGAGGCCGCCGTCCCCGTGAGCCAGGCCCTTTTATTGATGACCCGATGGCATCTTCATCTTCTAGCCGGTCTCCGTGCTTCTAGTCTTACTCGCTGGTCTTGCCTCACACCGCTCCTGGAGGGATCCCCCCCAAAACAGGGCTCTGCTGTTTTCACATCCCTGATGAAAGATGGTTTTTAGTATCTCCCCACCCCCTGCTCAGTTGGGGAGGGGAGGGGAGGGAGCGGGGGTCTGTGCTCACCGAGTCTCCAAAGCAGGGTGCTCTGATGTGACCATCTGGAGGCTGCTCTTTGAAATCCCTCACTCGAACTTCATCTCACCACCTCCGGGGTTATAATAGGAATATTTTGTCCTCCAGTTTCTAACTGTCATTAGGATTTCTAACCCCGGACTTCGGTGACCCCTTAGAGCAGGGGGAGATACGGAGCTCAGATGAGAGAGTGTTGGTATATTGGTGGGTGTCTCTGCAAGGACCCTGCACCGGGGACTGTGGCGCCAGATGGACGCGCACAGGTTGTGTATCTATTAGGAGTATGGAGGACGTAGCGGAGGCGTTTCGGCAATGGCGGTGGAGACCTACGTCACGCCCGCTTCCTGACCTTACAGAACAAATCACGCACCTGTCAGCCGTGGCCAGTGGAGCATCCGCTACCACCAGCGATGCGGCCGTCCACCCAGTGTCCTACGTCACGTGCCCAGGAGATGCAAGAACTGGCCACGATCAGCTCGTTCTCGCCCTTCTGGTCCGTGTTCGCTGTTCGTGCTCAGCTGCTTGTGGCCGGCACCCCGTTCGCAAGCTGCGGTGCCCAGAGAAGCAGCATAAGCGGTCATAGCTAACGGTCACCACATCTGCACGGCCTCCAGGTGGCCACGCCAGAAGCACGCATCGCCAAAGGGCAAGTTTGCGTCTCTCTCCTTCCTTTCCAGCCTTGTCCAAATCCACACTTGCCTCCGTTCCTGCTGAACCGCTGCTCCCATGAGCCTCCGGGCCACAACCTGTGCCTTCTGGGGCCTCTGGGGCCTCCCCGGCCCCCCCATCCCTGCCCGTGGAAATCCTTCCAGACTCGCTTCCAGGACTTCCTCTTCCTGGAGTCCCTCCTTCCCGTGACAGAGTTTGCTCTCCCCTTCTGGAGCCCTCTCGCTGTGTTTCTGACCCTTCCCTGCCATCGCTAGACAGATGGGGGAGCACACTGGGCGCCTGGCTCCTTGCCCGCCCAGGCCCACTCGGGACCTAGGATGGGTCCCTGGCAAACCTCCATTAGGGACCAGTCTAGCCTCCAGGTTCTACCCTTGGGTCTTTGTGGGAATGTCTCCCAGGGTTGCGAATGGAATGTAAAAAATAGCAATTTTATTGGAAACACCTATAAAAATTGTGGTACAAGGTGATATATTGTATATGTATGTATGCATGTGAATGTATGTGTGTGTGTGTGTGTGTGTGTGTGTGTGTGCATGTAAACTGGATTTTTTAAAAAGTAAAATCGTGATTCGTAGAAGTATAAAATGAATATTTGTCAGAGGTGTTATTTGACTCATTAAATAGTGAGAGAACCAGTAAGGTACTACAAATGGATGAAAAGAGAACCCAGATTACCACACTTTTATAGTCGGGTAAGGAATGCCGAAATAATTTTTTAAACGGATACAAAATTTGTCAGTATTCCCAAGGTGATCATCAGTGGCATTCCATGACACCTAATTTGCCTTTCTAAGGGCAGGAATTCTTTGCATTATTTCATTTTGTACAAGTTCACTGTTATCTATACACATTAGTCAAAGACAAATAAAGACAGCTAACACCTAACTAAATTTCAAAGTCACAATGTAGTTACTTATCGGATATTTTACAATAGATATGTGACTTTGTGGTTTACTTTTCAGAAACGAACAGTTTGTATCTAAAGAGGTGAACATTACTTTTTTTTTTTTTTTTACACATGCCCTAGTTTTCTTCCTCACTCATTCCATACTCAGTCTGTTGAATCCATTGGTCCATAGATTATCCAGAGCTCTCAAAATTCTTTCCATACCAACAGCAGACACTGGAATAGAAAAGGAATTGCGAGCCAGTTTTACATATTTGGAGCAACAGCCTCTTCCTTGAAAAACATTTCCACGTATCAAGAAATGTTATTCTCTCAAGGCGAGGGGACAAGATACCGAAGTCCTCATGAAGAGGATTGGGAGGGACTTTTATTTATTTTTTTACTCCATGGATACCGTTTCTAGATTTGAACTGTTTACGAGAAGAGGGGGATTTTTCACCATTAGTCAAAGACCAGGTGCCACATACAAGGCCCTTGGAGCATCGTAAGGGAAATTTCCCAGAGCAACCCTCTCCTTCAGGCACTGGACCAAGATTTTTGATCTTCTTGGCTTTTTGGTCCCACGTCGTTTTCGTTCCTGTAGTTTTTTGGGTCCCATTTGGTCCCATTTATCCCTTACTTGGTACCATGAAAATTTCAAATCCATAGGCCAGGGACTTGATGTTTTTACCTTACGATTTTAGTTCAATTTGCATATGTGGTGATAGCCCCTTTCTCAGTCCTAATCTTGTCAATTTTTGCTTTTTTGCCTTTTTTGTAGAGGTTTTACCCCGTTTCATCGACGGTTTATACAAATTAGTTCTTGGGGTTAGTTATCATTTCTATAGATTTGGTGCTTAGTTTTTAACATACCGGTTTATAATTTGATCTAGTAATCAGTTTCTTACTTTTCTCCCACCCTATTTTCTTAGCTTCTTGAGTCGAATGTGTAGTTCATTTATATTCTTTCTTGTTAAATTGTAAAAGAGTTTAAAACCTTCTAGTCCAGTTTTGGCCTCATCACGTGGTTGAGCATAGTGTCC
Organism: Macroglossus sobrinus; assembly: GCA_004027375.1. NCBI lineage: Eukaryota > Metazoa > Chordata > Mammalia > Chiroptera > Pteropodidae > Macroglossus > Macroglossus sobrinus. The sequence continues at coordinate 48,936 of PVKZ01004067.1, forward strand.
TCGTCATTTTGGGTTTGTAAATAGTCCGTAATCTTGGCTTCCCCGCCCCCGTCTTTTTACCTAAGCATTGTTGGAGTGTTCGCATTTTTTTCCAAGGAATTGGATTTTTAAGTTATCATTGTTAGTTTTCTAATTCTTTTATTCAACAGACACTCACGCCGTGTTTCCTCCGTGTCAGGAACCAGACCAGATGCAGGGAATGGTCGAGTGGATACCGCCAGCACGGGAGGCTGCCTTCGTGGGGGCCACCATTAGCTGAGCGAGACTCAAATGTACCTGCACCATTAGTTACAATCTTAGTAAATACTAGGGAAGAACACCCCAGGGTTCCCAACGACTTCTAAACGCTACTGCAGGTGAAGTTGCCTGTCGTAGCTGTGAACTCTCCCTCAATTCTATTTCTTTACCTCTTTTTCTGAACACGAATGCTTTTTAGAATTTGTTGGACTCGGGTAGGCAACAATTTATTTTCTTGTACGGATTTCTGACGTTTTTCTTCCTGAGGCTTCCCATAAGCTCTAAAATCTGAAGGATCTTTCAATTCATACGAGGTTTTTCAGTTTATGGCTCTACCTGTAATAAAAGTTTAAAATGTGTATAAATCAATGCTGTTGTTTTGAATAAACCAACCCCATATTAAAAAGAAATCTTAAAGGAATTTTTCAGCATAATAACATGCACATCAATTTGAAAAATCACTTAAGTACTAAAAGGCTTAAGGAAACAACGAACACGCATCACCCCATCTCTCCATAACCCCGTTCATTCCCCAGAAGCGACCCACTGATAGTTAATTAATTAGCAGGTTCTTCTGGTGGTTTCTGCCACATCTCCGCCAACATGCTTTGGCTACAGTGTCTTGATCCATTCACGTTAAACATTGTTTGGTGATCTCTCTCTCTCTCTGCATGGCGGATGTTGGTTTCATTTCTCTGAAGCACTTTCTCTCTTTCTTAAAACACGCTCATGTTGCCGTGCTTAAATCACTTTTGTTAACTGAACATTTGTTGCTTTAATTATGAGGATGTGTAAATGTGGGTCTTTGTAGTCGAGCAGTAAGCTATTAACAAACATGCGCTTTCTAGAATGTTTTTTTGTTTCCCTGGGATTTCTAATTTTCTTTCTTTAAAAAAAAATTATTACACACACACACACACACACACACACTTGACCCTTGAACAACATGAGTGAACTGTGCAGATCTACTTCTATGCAGATTTTTAAAAATTGACCCACACAGTTCCGTTGACCTGTAAAGTTCAAACCTGCATTGTTCAAGGGTCAATTTTATATTATGTAGTTTATTAAATATTTTATTATTTTATGATATATAGATTTAATATTATAGTTTAAATATTGTTATATTTTGCATTTTATAAAATATAGGATATATTTGATATTAGATATTTTATTAAATATTTTATTTTATGTTATATTTACATTATATTTTAAATATATAAAACTTTACTACGTTTTTACATAACATATTCCACATATAAAATCTTAAATTTAGTCGTTTTTCTTTTTATTCCGTATAATAAATCCATCTTTTTCTCCCCCACGAATGTGAGGTCCCGACAGGAAAACCTTCCCCTTCTCTGGACACATCTCTTCCGGGTCGACAGGGGTGGACCCATCCTTCGTAAGGCCCGCTCCTCATCTGTCATCCCCCGGCCTCCCTCTGCCGCTCCCAGACTGGATCCACTGTTTCCTCCGTCCCCCGTCCTCCTGTACTCGCTTTGTGCCTTGGATTTGCCGGAGAAAGTTCTCAAGCAGTTTTCAAATACACAGTCGCGAAGTAGATGTTCTGACTTTGTTCATGTCTCCCAGCGTCCTGTGTGCATTATCGTTGAGAAATCTGCTTGACCCCGAATTTCATTCATTCGTGGGCACAGAATGGAGCAGATGAGTGATGCAAGCCAGACGCAGCCCTCCCAGATGTGTGCGTGGGCGTGCGTAGGGGCCTGGGGGTCGATACGGAGCACGTGTAGAGAGAGGCAAGATTAACAGAGGGAGGGGTGACCTGAAGGAGTTTGGTTTTAAATTTAGGAGGCACGCAGATGTGGCTGCCTTTGCTTTTTCCACTCTTCCAGAAGAACCCCGGCTTTTGGTTTGAGGTCGCATCTGCAGAGTGGTTTTCAGGGGCACGCTGTTCGCTTCTGGGGTGCCACGCGTAGAGGTACTTGCCGGCCAGGCAGATGGAGTCCGGCAGGGGACGTGGGCAGTCCCCCAGCTGCGTCCAGAGCACCAGTGGTGTGGACACATGGGTACTGGCATGGCTCACTGCAGTGGGCGTGAGGAGAACACAAGAGGTTTGACTGCTGGATGAACGTGAGTGATCACCAAAGCATCCAGGGGGGTCCTAAGCTGCATTAATGAAGAGCCAACCTCCCAGCCAAGGCTGCGAGGGGCCTGCTCAGCTTGATGACGGGGCAGTTCACAACGCGAGTCTCTTGTTCTAATCTGGGCACATGTTGTTCATTTAGTGAATTTATCCCCTTTAAGTGTTCATTTCAAATGCCTCTCTCTATATAGCTTTCCTTGACACTTCCTTCATGCATAATTTACTTATTTGTCTCGGTTCTTAGTCTTTATTTACTGACCACGTTGCTATAATATCCATCTCTCATCTCTGCCAAATTGTGTCCCCAAGGATACTCAGACAAGTCACTTAATCCTTGGTTAGGAACCTGAAACAGAGACGGGAGCCTTGGCTACATCTTGTCCCCGGGCTTTCTAAAGGTCAGATTAGTTGTAGATTGTGGTGCTTTACAAACACAAATGGGAGATGGTGTTGCTTCCTGTCCATTTGTCGAAGTGATGAGTAACAGCCTCAAATTAGCCTCCAGTTAAGCAACCGTTGTCCCTGGCGTCCGTGTAGCCTCCCTGCCCTGATATGTCCTGAATTTCTCAACAGGAAACAAAAGCTGGCTATTTATTCTCTGACCTCCTCACACTGGGACCTTCCTTGTAGCTTGTTCCTTTCCCTCTCCCCCTTGAAGTCGTTAAACTTTCACTGCTCAGCGGGGCCGTCGCACGGCCGCGTCGTCCGTGACTCCAGCGGCTGAGGAGCAGGGCATTGCGCCGGGCCTACCCGTGGCAGCCCAGGCTCCCTGGGGCACCAGACACGGCCCGAGTCTGGGGTTTGCAGACACGGGTCTTGGGAACGGCACTGCGTTTGTACTGAAGTAACCTCTGTGGGTTACTTCGGCACGGAAGTCCCGCGTCCCCTGGTACTGTTGCACTTCTCTCTGCTGCTGTTCGGTGGGGCTGCCGAACACTGGCTTCCCTCAGTCTGCTGGGCGTGGCAGGCATGCTGGTCAAGGCGCTCGCACAGACCGCTGGGGTCTCAACACCAGGCTTGACCGACGATGCTCCGGGCCTAGGGTCCCCCTCCATTTATACTCCTGGGCTTTGCCGTTGATCTAAGATCTCACGGGCACAGGGTCCTGGAAGCTAAACTCAGGGGAGCTCCCAGCATCAGCCACGTGCTGTGCCAAAGCCCGTCCTCTCCAAGGGACCCTCCCCCACATCCGCTTCTTAAGCCTGGTCTCCCTGCCTGGATGAGCACAGCATGCATCCTTAGCATCAAGTCTAGAGAACCGGGTTCGGGTTTCTGTCCCTTTGTACCAAGAAGCCTCCTTTTCCACAGGGAGCCATCCCTCCCCTCACGACCAGCTTCACACCCCGGGGACCTCAGTCATGAAGGACCTTGCTCCTCCAACCTCCGCACTGTGGGTACCTGCTCCTCCCGTGTGTGATTAACGGAGCCTCCCCTTAGAGGGCTGCCTATAGCAAAACAGCTTGGCTGCTTTTGATTAAAATACTGAAACCAGTGTAAGTGTGACACAGCCATAGATTACAGGAACTCTGGAGGAGATAGCCAGCCGAGACTGGAGAGACGGCCTGGCCCTCAGCTCACACAGGTGAACAATGTGCAGTCTCCTGGGGCCTTGTGCAAAGGCAGAGATGTCGAGGAGAGAGCAGGCAGCTGTGCACTCAGGGAAGGAGGTCTGGCGAGTCACTCCAGGACACAGAGCACCTCGCTTGACCCTCTGAGCTCCCACCTGTGGTAAGGTCTGTGCACCGCGGAGGCAGGTGCCATGCCGGACATTCCAGCATCGTTCAGAGCAGTGGACCGGGTGACTTTGGAGGATGTCTCCCAGGTGTGAGACCGCATCAAAAACGAAACAATGAGGCCACGAAACGTCCCCCTCTGCATGAAACGGCCTCCTAACATCGTGGGTACGCCCAGGATTCAGCACACTGTGGACACCCACTTCAGTCCGCGCCCACACTTAACGCTTTCTCCTTAGCCGCTTCTGGTTTATTTCTCTTCTCTCTCTCACACACGCTGCGTTCTCTTCTCACTGCAGCTTTTGAATCGGAAAGACAAGACCACCTTTGAGAAACTGGACTACCTGATGTCTAAGGAAGACAACTACAAGCGGACGCGGGAGTACATCCGGAGCCTGAAGATGGTCCCCAGCATCCCGTATCTAGGTAGGAGTCTGAATCCGCTGATTATTTGTTTTAAGAAATCTGCTCGGCGCCAAGTAAGATGTTTTTACAATTCCTCATTGAGACGTTTCCAGGAAGCAGCATGGGCCGTGGATAAGAGAGGTCATTGATTGGCTCCTTGGGTTGATACAGGCTATTGATTCTTCCCAAGGACAGGGACCTTGACGAGGGCCTTGAAACGAGGGGTGTTCTGCTTTCCATATGAGTGATGTGTGGTTCGAAGCCTCCCCAACCTGCAGCCCAGATGATTAGAAAATGATATACATTCGTCGCAAGGAATTAGGACGAGAAGTACATCAGTCTAATTGGTAATCCTGCCTAGAGATAATCCTCTTTTGCTTCATATTGTTTCATTTATATAGCTGCACTTAAATATATATATGTTTATTTTAGTGCGAACACTTAATGTTATTACCTATGTTTCTATACTATAACTCAGTCCCATCGGACTTGTGAAATTCGAATCTACTCTCTAATATTGGCATTTTAGTTGTTTCGACGTTTTTGCTATTAAAATTTTACAGTGACTATCTCTTGCCAAAGCTTCCTGCATATAGCTATGATCATTACCTTACAATGAATTCCTAGAAGTGTGGTTATTGGGTCAAAATGTAAGCAAAATTTTATGCTTTTCATATATATTCTTAAAATGCTCTCCATAGCGATTGTAACGTCTTATAACTTTCATTGGAAGGGGCTGAAATTTACCTCTTTTCCCTATGTGCTCAAATACTTTGTATTTTCATGTGCTTTTTTTTTTTTCTTTTACTTTCTCTTCTTTTGTCTTTGCCAATTTGATAGGTGAAAAATGCTTCTTGTAGTTTGGGTTTCAGGGTTATGCTAATTTTATGAAAAAAAATATTTGTCTGTTTATGATCAAAATAGTATTCATAACAAGGGAAATTACATTTTTATAGACGTGACTTCTTATACTTTCAGAGATCTAGTGCAATTTTTTGGAGATACGTTTTTGACAACTTTTAAATTTCTTCCCTGAGCATTGTTTCCTTAGATTTTCTCAGTCTCTTAAAGCCAATTCGGAAAATTTATTTTTTGTGGAAAATTGTCCATTTGATCCAGGCTTTCAAAATTATTACCATAGAGGTTTTTTCTCATTTAATTTTTTTGACCATAAAGTTTTTATATGGTACTCTTACAAATTTTGACCTCTTGTATATAGGTTATATTTGCTTTGTATTCCTAATAGTTTGAATTTCTCTCTTCTCTTTCTTTCTTTAATCTGCTTTGCCAGAGGTATGTCTCTTGGTCTTTCCAAAGAATTAGACTTTGTATTTGTTTATCAGCCACATTGTCTTTCTCCTTCTAATTCACTGTATCCCGTCAGGCTAGCATGTGCTTTTTCTCTATACATGTTAACACCTCTGAAATTGGGATGCATCTTTCAGTGATGGTAACAAAGCATTATGTGACATTGTTTCAGTGGTAGCAGTTTTTCTTAGTGATACATAAAATAATGGCACATCTTATAATAGATGGCATCCTAAATTTGATGGAATATGGAATTTCCACTTTTGTCTTTTATAATTCATTTCTCCTGCTTTCCTTAAGTTGTCTTATTTCTCTTAATGACTTCAGTTGAATAGTGGTTCATTTGTACATATATTATTCTTTCCACTTTAATTTGGTAAACAGTGAAGGGTATACATTGTCCTTTAATTGCGGCTTTTGTTACATCCTACATGTTTTCATATATGGTGTTCACGTTCATATTCTTTAAATGTTCTCTAATTATAGTTTCAATTTTTCTTTTATCCAGGTATTAATTAAAGCAGTGGTTTTTTTAACTTTGAAAGGCTTGCGTTTTTTTCAGATGGCATTATCGAGATATGATTAATCATGTAAAGTGTACAATTCAATAGTTTTTAGTATATTCGCTGAGTTGCGCAGCCATCAGCACCATTTAGAACATTTTTATCACCCCAAAGAGAAACTCCATACACTTTTTTTTTTCTAGCCACCCCACTCTACTCACCCACCCTCAGCCCTAGGTGACCACCAGTCTGCTTTCTGTCTCCATGTATTTGCTTATTCTGGACATTTCATGTAAACCGAATCACATAGTGTGTGGACTTTTATGACTAGCTTTATTCCCTTAGCATCCGGTTTTAAGGGTTCATCCACATTGGAGCACGATAAGTATTTCATCCCTCCTTATTGCCAAATAGCATTCCATTGTATTGGTGCACCATTTATCATCTGATAAATGTATAAGTTCTTTGTGGGTATCACATATAACACGGCTATGAACGGCTTTGTTTTTTAAAAACAGAGTCTTTTCTCTGACTTTTTTACGTCGGTCTAGAATATGTGACATGAATGCTTTCTAGGTTTTTAACAAATGTTTGAGATTCGTCTCGTGGTTTAATATCAGATCAGCTTTTGTAAATGTCTCCTGGGTGCTGGAAAAAAAAGGTATAATCTCTCTAATTACTCTGATAATTACATTATCATATTCAAATGACTAACTTTTGACTACTTGGTCTATCCAGGACTCCCCTTGCGTTTCTAATAGTTTCTGCCCTACTTATCAAGTAGGTAGACGTCTGTAACAGTTGTCGATTCACTGTGAAGTGCCCCCTACACAGTGATCTTGGTTCCACTTACTATTTGCTTTTACTTCTTGGTCTGACATCGAGTCTGTGAACTCTGTTTTATTTTCCTTTGCATTCGTTTTATGAATCTTGGACTGCATTTCGGTTTTCAGTAATTTAAATTGCTCTGTTTTATGCACAGGCCTTGAAAACAGCGTCTAGTCAGATGCCTTTAGTAAGGGAGTAAAAGTTTTTCACGTTTGTTTAGTCCTAAGCCATGTTACTGAATTGAATATCACCCTGTGCTTTTTTTTCCCCCCCCCCGTGTTTTCTCACCCTTTCCTTGTTCTCTTAATGGCTTGCCGTAAACTGCACTGCCTTTCTGCTTGGTGGCGGGCAAACCCCCATCTCAGACCCCCGATGGAGGGCATGTTGATACGCTCAGCTCCCAAGCCGGTTCCCACCTCGCCTGCGGCTAATCGTTTCAGGGGTGAGATGATGGTATCAGGTGAGATGATGGTATCAGGTGAGGGGAGCCTGGTGCGGCCCACCGGTTCCACGGGCCGGTGCTCCAGACTCGTCGACGATGGCTCCTTCTCTCTCATGAGAGTGGACAGGGGAGCTGCCACGTCTTGTCTGCTTTCTCTGTGGCTGGCACTTGGCGAGGCGTTTCCGTGCATTATCGCAGTGAACGCTCACCGCAGCCTAGCGAATAGGCAGGTGCTGCGAGGTTGCCTCGGGTCACATAACTGCAGAGTGCCGGAGCCAGGCCTTGGCCCAGATGGTCTGGCTCTGGGCCCCAAGCTCTCGACACCGCCCGGTTCTGACGCCCCACTTTCACTGTCCGGGTCATTATTTTCCTACTCCTCCTTTGCCGTCGCCCCCCGTACGTCCCCTGCCGTTTGTGACGCGTGGATGGCCTCCATCGGGCACTGTGTGGAGTGGGGTGACTGGTGACACTCGCTGTTCTTGGACCACAAAGCGGTGCCGGCTTAGGTTTCCAAGGGCATTTGTATGTGGGTCTCAGCGAAGAGCAAACTGGACCAGCACCACCTCCCCTTTCTGACCGTGTCCCTTGTCATCAGACCAAGTGTGTGTACCCCGTGTGCCGCCTGAGTCCTGTCCTCAGGCCATAAGACTCTCGTGCGTCACCACTGAAGCTTTCGTTGGGCTGCAGGGCCAGTGTGCAGTGGACGTGTAGCCTGAGCCCACGCTGGGGCCTCTTGCCACCAACCTTGTCCTTGTCCTTGGTCACCTCATCGCAGCTGCCTCGTCCTGGCAGGCGCCCCTCGCGAGACCCCGTGGAGGCCTCCGTCCTCCTGTGGGGCCCTCCTGCTTCCGCCCCCGGGCGAGCCCAGCTGAACGGCCAGGCTGCTGTCCCCTCGGCCTTGTGGTGACTTCCCTCTCCCCTGAGGCCAGTCCGGCTGCCTTTCTCATGTCTGAATGACTCCTGCCACAGACAGATCAGAGCGAAAGAACCGGTCGATCCCTCTGTTCTCAGGGCAGTCCGTGAGGGCTTCCTGTGGAGGCGGCATCGTTTCATTTAAAAGAGCGAAGCAAGATCCCACGCTGAGGCTCGGCGGGGTCATCTGTTCCAGGGCGGCTGGGGACCCTCGCTGCCTGTCTGCCTGCCGTGGACCGGCGCTGCCCAGATCCAGCTCGCTTCCTCAGTCCCCATCCTTCTTGTGAGCCCAACCTGTCCCGGGCGGGTTTGTTTATCACCAGATGGATAGTTACATAATTCCTGGAAAGTACAATGGAGGGAAAACTGTCTGAAACCACTTTCCCCGCCTGGCACAGTCCTCACCGTGAGCCCCTCCCTGGGGGAGGGGAGCGTTGTTAGGTCGGCCTCCGATCCTCCAGCTGCTCCGTCCCCACTGCTCGAGGCCTGGAATGCTGCTTCAATGCCCCCGGTAGCGAGAATCTTTTAAACCTCAGGGGACAGTTCTGTGCTGACTGGTTTCCTGGGGCCACTCACGCGTGTGTGTGTGTCTCTCACTCCATGCGGTGACACCCTCGCATAGCACTAGCACTTGTGACTAACCGCCTGGGTGTATATCCCAACTCACTTCAGTACAAACTTTGTGCGTTGAAAACTTTGATGCACTGAGTTCTCCTGAGATAAAATGTAAAAAACACCGAAGGAAAAACTACATTTAACAAATAAGACTCTCTTTGTATCAAAAGCTTTCTTTTCAGTTACTTCCAAGTGTAAAAATGGTGGCGGGAAATAGCCAGGTCAGTTATTTGCAGCTTAATTTCAACCGATGGCAGCTCCTCGTAAGAACCTAGATCAGACCAAGATGATAACAAAAGCAGGCAGAGAGCTGTGAAGAGTGGACACACCATTTATTTCTAAATAGCTTTATTTACTTAGAGGGTGTTTGGGTTTCTCTACCTATACATCCCTCCAGGAAATAGCTAAATACAATTAGGAATGTTACGGATTTAAAAAAGTTTCGAGCTGATTCTAAAAGTAACTGTAGGCAGTATAGACAATTGTGATCTCTCAAAGAACAAAAAATTAGGCATTCCCACAGTTCTGGACAGTAAGACAATATTTAGACATTCTTGGTAAATTTACCCAGACTTCTAATTTGTGAAGTAAATTTCTAGAACCTAAGCTTTTCCCTCCAACAAGCAGACCCTTCCATTTTTCAAACGTATGCCTTTCTTTTCCGCGAACTCTGAAGTTGAAAATAAAGGCACATCGTTTCTGAGTGTGAATTCAGCAGACCTAAACGTGGATATCTCAAAGGGCTTTCAGAAAGAAGTTGACCGTGGTCCCAGGCAATGTCACATGGGTGCCCCCAGAACGGCGGGTTGAGTGGGGAGCGCCTCCTCTGAGCCTGAGGGTGGCGTGCGCCAGGCCCCGCCCCCTGCACGGTGTGGGGGTGTCCCCATGCTGTCATCCGGTGGATCAGTGGGCACTGCTCTTAGACTTATGGGACATCTCTGATCCCGCCGTGGCAGAGCTCACAGCCCAGACCCGATCACGGGCTTTCTCAGGAAACCCAGAGTGAGCTGAGCCCTGTGGAGGGACAAGCCAAGGAGGGGATGAAAAGGGACCCGACCCCGCCCAGCCTGGGGGGGCCCAAGGGGAGGGTTTTCTGGAGGGCAGGCAGCCCTGAAGGATGAATAAGCAGGGTGAAGGGTGGGAGGTGAACGCGCGAGCGCCAGACAAAGGCAGCCGCTTGTGCAAGAGCCCTCGCTCGCTCGAGGCGGGGGAAACATGTTTGCTGGAGAAGCTGGCTGGAGCGGAGAATGAGGGGGAGGGCGTCACGAGAAGCAGCTGGCGTGGAAGGGAGGGTGACAGCGCCCGGGGCCCAGACGCTGGGAGTGGGGCGCCCAGGCTCTGACCCCCCCACGGGGGCAGTCGGGACCCCACAGGGTTTTAAGCAAGGGCACGACCGGGTCGGATTTGCGTTTTAACACGTGCCATGGGCTCTGCGTGTGGCGTGGGAATTAGCTCTGAGGGGTCCCGGCTGGGGGAGGGGAGGCCAGGTGGGGGACCGCGCGGGGAAGCCTGCGGTGGTATATCAGTGTGTTTCAGAAATTGCTAGGGAGGGAGGGGGAGGGGTCCTTAAAAACAGTCCGTTTTAGAGCAGAGCCTTGGAAAGACACACAGCGGCTGTCAGTGAGCGCGTCCCTTGTACCGGATGGAGACACACGCGTCCCCCGTGCCGGGGCTCTCGGGGTCAGTGTGCGCATCCGAGCAGCGGGCCCCCCTGGAAGCAGAGACGGAGGGGCAGCACCGGTGCCCGAGGCGGGCGGGGTGGGGCTGCCGGCGCGCTGGCATGCCCGCGGCGCCTCTGCTTCCCGGAGCATGCTCCAGGAATGGCTGTTGCCCCTCCGCACCCCAGGACCCAGACTCGCGGTTCCCAGGTCAGGGCCGCCAGTGTTATCCAGCTGTGCCCACGTTTGCCAGCATCCGGGCTCGTCCTTTCCTTGAATGCCCAACTGGAAAATTTCCGTTCCCCACGCAAGACATCCAGCCTTCGTCCCCTTGGGTTCCCCAGTCCACGTGCTTCCAAGGGTCCCCGGCGTGCACTCACTTGTTCCACAGATCCGTCCCGGTTGCCGCGGGTGCCTCGTCCGGCTGCCTGTCTCAGACCTCGGGTCCCTCCCTCCGGCCATCTCCTGCCTGTCCTCCCCAGTCTGTCCGGCTGCACCTCTGTGGAGCCAGGCCCGGCCCCGCCCCCACACCTTCCTTAGCGATGGATAAGGGGATGTCGGTGCCACTACCGAAAGCTGAAGTCTCTACTTCGGACCGCCTGCTCTGGAGCCCGTCCGTGGCCGTGCCCTCTCTCTTCTTTGCCCGATGGCCACGTGCTGCCCTGGTCGACCCGTTGCCCTTTGTCCCCTGGCCGGGGAGAGCCTTCCGTCAGGTTTCCCTTCCCCCGAAGGAGGCGTCCCTTCTCTCTGGGTCCCAGCAGGGCAGAGCCGCCCCCTGCCTCATCGTGAACATGTTTCCCAACCGACAGACCGACCGGCAGACCGATCTCAAAGTCACACCCCCGCCCCCGACGCAGGAAACCTCCTCTGTTGTCCAGCCGCATGCCTTCCTGCATCTCTTCCTTCCAGGAGAGAACTTTGCCTTCACTTTTGCAATCTCAGGGTTTGCTGCCTTCAAATGCACATTTGTCTAGGACTTCACAGTCTTGCTCAATTTTTTTTTTTTTTTTTTTTTTTGCAAAACATCCAGTGGATGTCATTAAAATCCCCATTTTGTGAATGAAAAAAAAAAAAAAAACAAACAACCCCACAGTTTGACTTATGACTTCCCCGGGGTCGTGTGCCAGGCGGATACCAAGTTCAAGTTCGACTGACGATCTCACGCTCTGGCTGGGGTCCCGCTCGCCTAACTGACGCATCCTCCATCCAGTGTCCCTGTCTCCGTGGAGACAAACAGCGTGGGAGGAAGCCGCGGTCGGGTCGGGAGGGGTTTGCTTCCCGCGGGCGCTGCTGCCCAGAGCTGAGCACCTGGTCACACTCGTCCCTTCTGGGGCACAGGGAGAGGCCTTGCCGCCGGCTTCTGTCTGGGTCGGGAGGTTTCGTCTTGAGTCCCAGGAAGGAGGTGAGGCCATCCGCCCATTTTGTGTGAGACAAAGTGTGTTTTCCTAGCGGGACAACGGCCCCTTCTCGACCTTCGGTCTCTGGATCGCTAATCAGAAGCTGACGGTGATGACGATGGCAGCAGCGCATGTCTCTCCTCTCACCAGGTGACGGGCACTCACTGCTCTGTGCTCCTTGCACTCACCGTCTATTTCCCTCAATCCCCCCAGTGCTCCTTCCTCTGCGGGAGGCACTGTTTTCAGCTCATTTCGCAGCTGCAGAAGCTGGACAGGACTCGCGTGGAAGGTCTCACCGCTTTCTGGCGGCGGGACCAGTGTCAAACCCAGCTCTGACCCCAGTGCCCGACCCTGAGCCGCAGAACATGCCGGATCGTCCCTGTCCCAGGTCTTCACCGGCTGGGGAAACCAGGAGGGTGGGATGGGAAGGGGAGTGTCCCCAGGGACTCTGCCGTGTGGCACAGGGGCCTCCAATGGGGGCCCAGGGCCCTCCCGGGGTCAGCCAGCCCTCGAGAAGGAAAGAGTTGGCGGTGGAGGAAGGACCAGTGAGTCTCCGTCCTCAGGACCGACCCGGGCCGGGCCGTCGGGACACCGTGCGCCGTGTCCGAGAGGAGCGTTAAGGCGACGCAGTGAGAGCCGTGCAGTAGGGCGCTTGCAAGATGCTCCCCCGCCCCATGGTGTCCGTCTGTAATCTCTCTCCCCCTGAGTGCGAGGAGAACATCCTGACTTACTTCTAAAACTATATAGACTACGACAGAAATAACAGGATGTCGCGTCTGAGATTGGGTTCTAAAAAGATGATGCCTCCTGTGCTGGGCGCTTTCTCTCTCTTTCTCTTGGATCACACACACACAGCCCGGGGGAATCCAGCCGTCACATGCCTGGCGGTTGTGTGGAGAGGCCCACACGGCCGGGGCTGGAGCCAACAGCCCCGTGAGCGAGCTCGGAAGCAGACTCTGCCTAAGTGGAGCCTTCGGATGAGACCGTGGACCCAGCAAATAGGATGACCGTGTCACTTGAGATACCTTGAGCTGGAGGTGCCCAGCGAGCATCCCTTCCAATTCCTGACCCACAGAAATTAACTGCAAGACAATTAACGTGTGTTGCAGGCTGCTGAGGTCGGGGAATGGCCTGTCACACAGCAGTGGATAACCAGTACCTCGCGCGCAGTCTTTATCCCTACCCCACATTTGTTATTCTGTTGTCCTGTCTGTATGGGGAGAAAATCAGGAGCTAAACTCGACACATGGAAGACTGTACGATTGGCCTCTGGGGAGCAGGCCGTGCCAGGTCCCCGTGAGAAGCTAATTTTGAGGGGAGGACACCCTGTGGGCGGAGGGTGTGGTCCCCCTTGGAGGGGTGATGAATCGCGCAGCTCCCGAGGGAGGAGAGGTGCCTGAGGAGGGCCTGAAGGGGCCCCCGTCAGCGTTTGCCGGCCTTTGGAGTGTAGCGTGCCGGGACGTTCCCTCGCCTGGGAAGGCCTGACGGGGAAGCAAGGCCACCAGAAAGGCGGGGCTCAGGAGAGGCCTCTGGCCCCCACTCATTCTCCTAACCTTCTAAGTGACAAAAGTAGGCCGCTGTTTGTTGCACGACTCGCTCACACTGGAAAGTCTGTAAAGTAAAAAGTGAGAATCCCGTCTTCCCCCCCGGTGCCCCGAGGCATCCGCCGGTCACAGCTGGCGTGTCCCCTCCCAGACGTCTCATCCGCGTGCACAGACGCACGTGCATGTGGGGGTGTGCGAATGACATGCGCCTTGTGGCCAGAACGGGAGCGTTTCAGGGGCGTCATTCAGCCCCTTCCCTCCCGTTCCCCCGACATGTCATGAACACTCGCCGGCAGCACACGCACAAACTGCTCTTCCTTCCTGGCGACCCTGGGTGGCCTGCGGGTGGCGGCCTGGCCGTGTGCTGATGGTTCAGCCGTGCCCGATCCGACCTGACCCATCCACAGATCAGTGGTTCCTGCCCTCTCCCTTTGACAGGCCGCCCGCGAACACCCATGAACACCCGTGTCTGTGAGTCTCCACCCGCCCGTCAGAGGGTTTCCGAGGTGCCGAGGACCAGACGCAGGGGGGGTCGCTGGGACAGGCTCCTTGCGCCTCTGGTTGTGACACTGGGGCTGGAACGCCCTCCGAAGGGGCCGCCGTCCCGCCTCCCTCTGGCTGCAGAGCGCGCGCCCGCCCGCCTTCTCCACTCTGGCCGGCCCTGGATTTTGCCGGCCGTTTTTATTTGTTATAAAATGATGAGGGAAAGATGGCTTCTCCGTTTAGTACACATTTCTCTCCCTACCAACTTTTTTGTGCTCTTGGAAGAGAAGCTGTTTTCCTTCTTCAGACATATGTTCCCCAGACTCTCCTGGGCCTGGGGTTAGGCAGCCTTTGGGGCTCCCCCCGCCTGTCCCCCAGCTGCTCAGCCAGCCGCCCTCTGCTCCTGCTCCTGTGTCCTGAGTGTCTGTCCTGAATGCCACCACCCCCCACCCCATGCCCCAGCCAGCCCTGCGCTGCCCTCACCCGTGAAAGGCCACCTGGCTGCCGGGGAGCCCGTGGGGGAGGCTGACGGAAATCCAGCTCCAGGCGCCGGCCAGGCTGAGTGCCGCTTCTCATTCCTTCCCTGTCTTTGGGATGACTAGGGCGTTGGCCCCTGTCATCACACAGCCCCAGAAGGGAATGCTCACTCCATCCCCTCTGCATGAGCTCCCCGTCTGGGCTCAGGGCCCGTGTGGCCTGTCCACTCTTGCCCAAGGAGCTCCCTTTCTCCGTCGTGAGATGCCTCTCAGCTTCAGGAAGGGTCACATGCTGACGGAGGGGGAAAGGGGGCGCCGCTGACCAGCTCTAGAGCCAGGTTTATCCTTGGCCATCGACGGGCAGGGCCTGGGCCCGCCCGACGGCCTGGCCACTGGAGGGGCCACAGTGGAAGGGCTGTGGGGGTGGGGGAGGGCCACACGGCCAGGAGGGATGGTCTCTGCCTGGGTTCCTGCACGTAGGACAGGTGGCCACCGGTCAAGGGAGATGGGGACACTCGGACGTCACTGTGATGGTTGGTACTAAGGTACTGCGTCCACGATGGGTGGGTCCCGGACCAGGGCTGGCTCAGGCCTGACTCTGGAGGTGGGCGCTGAGCCCCCACATCTGGTGCCGTGGACCAGGACTTGTACCAGGTAGAGTCGGCGCCCTAGGTGACGACCAGACCAGCCCCATGTGCGATGCCGTGAGTGCAGTGGGCGGGGCTGAGCCCGGCAGCTTTAGCCCCAGCAAAGGGTCGGAAGCGCCAGGAAGCTGTGAGGATTCTCCATCGTCTCCCTCTGTTCCTCTGCGCCCTGCCCCGTCGGGCAAGCAGCCCCGCACGGGTTCCCCGACATCTGGAGGCCTGGTGCCCGGCCAGCCGCTTCTGCACGGCAGCGCCGGCCGACGCCCCCACGTGCCCGCCCGCTCCTGGGGGCCGGGTCCGTGCCAGAAGGACTCCGTCCGTCCGAGACGTCCTGCGGGGTGATGAAGGCCACGCGAGCGAGCGAGGAGCTGTGGCGGTTTCGTTCCGTCCTTGGGGACGGTGACCTGACGCCGCGGGGCCCGGAGCTCAGGTCCGGAGCAGCGTTCCGGGCTGCGTGCTCCGGGTGAGGTCCCTCAGCACCGCCGAGCCATACCACCTGTCGTGCTGGAGGGAGGGGAGTGATCGAACTCACTTCCCGGGGTCGCTGTGAGGGGTTGAAAGAGACACGCGTGGTGCCTGGGACGTGGAGGGCACCCCCACAGAGGGCAGGTGGCGCGAGTGTCACCCCGAGTGAAACGCGGCCAGGACGACTCCCCACAGTGGGGACCCGGTCGCTCCTGTATCCACAAAGGCTATTGAGAAACTCGGGGATCCAGGAAGGGCAGGGAGCACCCCCTCTGGGTGCAGCCAGGTGTCACGTTTAGTGACCCAGCTGGGCCTGGAAGGGTTTAGAGGCGTCTCCGGGGTAGGGACGGGGTCAGAAAGTGGGTGGCACTGGGGAATAATAGGACACAGTCTCATGAAGAGGGGGACGGAATCCATCTAGCTGGCAAAATGTGGTCCCTGGAGAGGATGGGGACCCACAGCAGCTGGAGTAGCGTCTCGACACTTTTAGGATTCAGACACAGCTAGGGACCCCTTCTTTTCTGGGAACCCAGGAACCACCCTTCACACCTTTCCCACAGCACGGAACTCCGAGGCAGAGATGGTGGGATTGAGGTGGGCATTCCCGCACCACCCTGCTCGAGGGGCCCATCAGACCCTCTGGCCGGGAGTTAGCGTTGGAATGGAGAGGTGCTTGTAAGTCTTTGCTGGCACTCGGACCAGGAGGACATGTGAGCTCAGGAATCCTGTGCCGGGCAACGCAGATGGGCTCACAATGAGAGAGAGAGAGAGAGAGAGGAAGAGAGGAAGAGAGAGAGAGGAGCTGAGAGGGCAGCCGCCTCGCCCCTGGACGGCTCTGCAGCCAGTTCCTGGTTCCTGGCCCGCACGGGGCCCAGCTGTGTCCCAGCTCATGGCCTCGGGGAGACACCTCGTGTCCTTATGTAACCAGCCTCTCAAGCGAGCTGGGCCCAGTCAGGTGTAAGAAGAAACCAGCTTCATTTTTTCCCCCCAGCCTCGTCCTTTCCAGCCCGCTCTCTGGACCGGCTGCATTCCCAGCGGGCGCTGAGAACTCAGCGGGCCCCTTCGTCCTCCCGCCGTGAGGCATGACAAAGCCCCGTCCTTGCCTCCCGTGTCCGCCGAGGACGTGACCGAACGGGCACGTTCTCACCCTCCCGCCGTGCCAGACGGCCGAGAGTCGTCATCGGAGGCCCGGGCCGGGGCACGCCCACGGCCGCCTCTCCCCTGCGTCCCGCTGACCGCCGCCTGCCCCGCGTGCTGCCTCGGGCCGTGCGTGGCCCGTGGGGTTAGGACGGGTGCGGGTGGAGCGAGGGATCGGGGGCCATCTCCTGCAGCTGGTTCGGCCGTAATCCCGAGCTCGTGCCCATGCTCTTCTTCCCTCTTTGTTGTCTTTTCTCCCCTTTTTTTTTTTGTTTGGTGTTTTTGCTGCTGCTTCTTCGGACCATCTCTTCTGGACACCTCTGACTCGGCTCCCCGAGGGTGACGCTTTTCCAGCTGACCGCTGGTGACTCCTTGCTGGGCTCCTGGGCCTCCTGCACCGCCCCCATCCCCACCCCCGTCCAGGCTGCCCCTGCTCCGGCTCCCGTGAGATCTGTGTCCCTGCTCCCCGGCCAGGTACCTCCGGGGGGTCAGGCTCCCTGCCCTCCGCCTCAGGCCCGTGGACTTGTGAGGCATGAGTCGGCCACAGTGCTCAAGCTCACCCATGCCAAACTCCCTCGACATCTCTCTCACTTGACTTAGGGTAAGGGGGGACCCATCCTGCTAGAGGTGGTGGGGAACAACCCGTCCCCCCACTCGGAAATGCTTTTCCTCACTTGTGGCACAGGCTGCAGGCGGGCAGCGAGCTGAGGCTGCAGAATCTGTCTGGGGCCACCCTTCGAAGGAGGGGCCTTGTCTCTGCTCTAGAGTGGGTGATGCTTGGCCGCCGTTGGCCTCTAGATAAAAGCGAGGCAGGAAGAGTGCCTGTTTAACATCCTGTCACACTTCTTGTTTGGGCCCGTTGTCTGGTTTTCTCAGTAACCGGGAGCCTGTATAAGACGGTGCAAGACAGACGGGGCGGCCGTGGAGGTGAGGGAGGACCCCGGAAACCCTAACGAGCATCTGTGCACTGCGAGCATCGTAGACGCCCACAGATGTCGCCGTCAGTGGTTCGAAGGCTTCCCTTTTCAATCTTGCTCAAATTGACGAGATTCGGGAGACCCCCCCCCCCCCGGGGTCCTGTTCAGCGTCACTTGCTTGGGGAACATCACTGTCTTCCTGCCATGTTTCCTGCACGAGCCCAGCAGCTGGGTACCCTCCAGGGACTAGGATATGGGCCCCAGCTGGGGTGTGGGGGTTTGACGGACAGGGGAAAGTCGGGGTTTCGCTGACTTGCTTCCGGGTTACAGATGCGCTCCCCACGGAGGCCTGAGTAACAGCCGGGCTTTGGTGACTGTGGGCCTTAAAGGTCACACTGGGCACGTGGGTGAGGAGGGGAGTGTCGATGTGGATCGCTCAGACCCAGGGGCCATCGGCGGTGTTTGCTGGTGGGGGCAGCCCCCCACCAGGCACTCAGGCGTGGCACTGAGTGCAGCTCCCTCGTCTACTGCTTCTCCCCTTGGGTGCTATGCCCCTCCCCAACTTTGCCCTAGGAGAGAAGGTTCCACCTGTCCAATGGGCTTCTTTCTTCCTCTCCTTCGGGGAGCGATGTGACCAAGACTCAGGTTTGGGTATCGGGGTGACACTTGGGAGGACCAGCTGGTTTCACAGCCTGCTTTTGTTTAGACACCAACCAGTTTAGAAAAAGGGTGCCTCCACCTCATCCGGCATGGCTTTCCCAGAGCCCTCTGTTTTGGGGTTTAGACCCAAGACCAGTGACTGGTAAGGTTGGACCCCATTTTCCTTTGCCACTGTCCCCCACACTGCACCCCAGGTATATGGGGGAGGACTAACTATGGTCTAAGCCAAAGCTGACATAATCTCACCAAAGAGCATCCACATTCCACTGTGACCCTCCCCAAAACCGACCAGGGGTTTGGGAAGATGGAGTTGAGAACCCTTAGTGCGTGCCCGTCACCCAGAACCTTCTGGGTTAACCGCTGCTGGGGCGTTTTTACCAGCAGTCCAACCGTGAGCCCCGTTTCCTCTTCCTCTGTGCCGTGAGAACGACCCACCTTCTCAGGGCAGCGTGGGGTCTCCCAGGAAAGCAGGAGTCCCGTCCTGGGCACGCAGGGGGCGTCAGCAGCAAACATCCGTCTCTCCCCAGCTACGGCTTTGCTCTCTCACACGGTCCTTAAGAAGAGGGATTTCTGGGTCCAGAGGTAACAGTGCATTTTAAACTCTGGTATATATACATTGCCAAATTCTCTTAAAAAATATCGAGTCAATTTGCGATTTTACGCAGAGTACATTTCTTTCTCCACTCCCTTGCCAGCACGGAGGCTGGCATCTTTTTCATCTCTGCCACCCTAGTAGGCGCCGCCGTGTGATGGCCGAGGCTTGATCGACTGCACCTCCCTGCTCGTTACTGCGCTGGCCCCTTTTCTCGTTTGCTGGCCATTTGTGAGTCTTCTAGTGCTTGTGTGCTTTACCGAGTCTCCTGTCCCAGTGCTGGTGCCGTCTTCATCCGAAGGCATTCTTTGCGTGGTGTGAATCTGAATTCTGTATTTGTTGTCTTATTTAATATTTGCCTTTCAATCTTGGTCACATTTCGTCTCGTTTTTTCGGGAGGGCAGAACATTTGGGGGCTTTCTTCAGTCACGTCCCTTCGTCTTCTCCTTTACAGTTTTGGGGTTCCCAGTCATGCCTAGAGCTGCTTCGCCGGGCCACGGGTTGGTTTTACGGGAAGGAGCTTCTGGCCGTTAGTGTGGAAGCTGGATGGAATGAGGGGGAAGGAGGCCCAGGGCTCCTGGCCTCGTGGGGAGCCTGGAGCAGCAGGCGAGGGGAGAGGAGATGGGAGAGGGGAGAGGGATTTCCTGGAGGGCTGGGTCGACCTTGTGCGGGGGAGGGAGAAGTCTTCACTTTTGACCTGAGCAGTTGAGTCGATGGTGCTATTATTTGGTTATATTTGGTGACACGGGGCCACACCTGGAGGGGAAAGTCTGTCAGGTGTTGACTGCACCGCCTCTGAGGTGTTCCCAGGACATCCCGGGCACAGCCGGATGTGGGGAGGTGGCCTGGCCTGAGGCGCTGTCATGGGGCTTCTGGGGGGGCGTAAATGGGAACCAGAGGCGGGGAGGGTGGGACCTGAATGGTTCGGCATCTCCTCCTGGTTTTAGTGACAAGGCTGTCCGGTGGGCGGTCGGTCCCAGGGAGGCATTCTCTGGAACAATGACGCACAGTGCAGCTACGTCCATTCAGCACTGATGGCTTTTATTGCAGATTTGTGTCATTACAAGGATAATTTGGGAATATATTAAAACAAAACAAAACAAAACAAAACACCCTCCCTTTTATATCCACAAAACATGCTCCATGGTACACTTTGTGAGGGTGCTGAGGTAACAGGCATACACACCCAGACGCGGACAGTACCAAATGCTCCAACACCTCGCACGCCCCGACCCGCACGCCCACGGTGGGGGGGGGCGGGTGTCTCACCCCGACCCCGTCGTCCCGGCAGTACTGAGTCTGACACCCCGCGGCCACCGTGCTCTCATGCACCACCGAGGGGGGCCACTGGCCCTCGCTTGTTCCGGAACTCACAGGAAGTAGCACGTTCTCGTTTCCATGGTGCCTGCCTTCTCCGGGGAAGTGTCGTTTGGGGACGAGATGTGGACTCTGGTCAGCCTGAGAGCGTGGGGACCTTTGGTCTGTAGCCATTCGGGGTCCCAGCGATGATGATGGTGATGATGAGGATGATGACAACGACTCTTCGGTTAAATATCTCCTGGGCAAGGCAGGTTATTATGACTGTGAAGGTTACAATGACAACGAAGGCTAAAAAGTGTGAACGGAAAATACAAAACTGCGAATACATAGTCCGTGTGGCCGGCGGTTAGCGTCGGGGCCTGGCCTGCCCTTTGCCGGCCAGACACCTGGAGTCCAGACAGTTCCTACGGAGAGGCGAAGGGATCTCGCCTGGAAAGAAAGGGCCGTGCGACAGGAAGGGTGAGGGCAAGGTAGGCACGGAGGGGAGGGGAGCAGAGGAGACGCCTGGAGGTACGGGTGGCCCACGACGGAGACACACGTGGCCCTGGCTGAACGGTGTCTGGCGGGCGGGTGGATGCGTGGGGGGTGGGTGGGTGGGTGGTGACGATCCCGAGGACGGGGAACAGGGTGCACGTGGAGATGGAGGGGGATTTTGAAATTCGAAGAGGTGCCCAAACGGGTGCTTAAGCGAGGAAGTTGGGAACCCCCGTGCGAGAGGAAAGCATTGGGGGTGGGGCGTTGCCGGAAGGATGCAGGCGCGTGGACGCCCGGGGTTATTCTCTGAGTCGGAGCTGTCCCGTCTGTGGTCCGCTCTTAGGCTCAGGGAAGGCAGCACAATGCGAAGCTTTTCTCCGCAGAGGAGAGCTGCCGGTGAGAGCGTCGACGTGTGAGCGTTGAATATACGTGTATTGGGGTACATAAGGCAAACCTGCACATGTATCTAGATATAGTGCGTGTGGCATATACCTAAATGCATATCTGCGTGGCACACACGCACGTGCCCGAAGTCGGCGCACGCACGTGTGCATTACGAGGGTATTTTGCAGCCGCGTTGGTGTCGTAGGGGTTTAATTTACATAGAGAGAGACCGGTCTGCAGTCCTGTCCTGTCTGGACACGTGGGGGGCCGTCCGGTGTGAAGGGAAGCGGTAGGGACAGAGAACACCGTGTCGGTCCGGCCCCACCGCCCGGAAACCCAGAGGAGTCCAGCGTGCCAGTCCTCGCGGCCCCCCGGGGTGGACTGGCGAGGAGCCGCTTCCTGTGCGGGGGCCCGCGTGGCCGGGCAGGCTCCTGGTGAAGGCCACGGGGGGCCCAGGCGGCAGCGGGGGGCCGGCCTAGTGGAAGGTGTTGGGGTTGGGCCGGATCATCATCACTACTTTCTTGAGCGAGTAGGAGCCCCCTCGGAACTCGGCCCAGTAGACGCCGTCCTGGTAGCGGCTCCGGTAGTGGCCCCCGCGGTACCAGACCCCGTTGAGGTTGGAGTGGGCGCAGGCGTTGTACCACCAGCCTCCCTTCTGGTAGTGGGCGCAGTTTCCTGCAGGAGAGAGAGGGTGAGGTCTCGGGGAGGGGGAGGTAGTTCCTTTACCCGAGTGCGCCGTTGGCTGGGGGGTCTTCAGCAGACCCTCTCTGGGAAGGGGGCAGCTGGGGCACGCACGCATGAGAGGTAGTCGGGGGCCTCCGACCCGCCCAGACCTGTCTTTGAGCCTCTGGCTAATGAGCTGTGTGACCTTGGTCAAGCTCCGTGACTTCACCATGCCACCAAAGTCTCACTTGCAAAACGAGGATCAGCATGATGCCGCCCGCACAGGACTCTGCCCACGGGAAGGAGGGCCCGTGGGAAGCACTTAGCCCAGGCTTGGTGCAGAGGGGGCTCTGGGGAGGGGGCCCACACCTCGGCTTTAAAGAGAAAACGGAAATGACCAGAGGTTGGGGTAAAGGAGAAGGCAAAAGGATTTTTTTCTGAGGAGTTTTAAGAGTCCTAACTGTAGGATCGAGAGCCTTTCTAGAATGACAATGGAAGTGCTTGAGAAAACTCTCTATCCCTCCCCAGCCTGTATTCCAGCCAAATAGAGTTTTTATTCTCAAAAGAAAGATATTTTTATGAACCCCTTGGCGCTATCATGTCATGCGAGGCTGTGCTGCCAAGGACAAGCAGTCCAGAACCGCAGTGAAAGGGGGCAAGGTGCAGGAGGCGGGCAGGGGCACGGCCCCTCACGGGCGGGGGGTGGATGGGGGGGCAGGAGGGGGGCCGCCGCCCGCCGGGGCTGCCTGGTTCAGAGCGGGGCTCCCGTTTCCTGATCAGGCTTAGGAAGGGGACCCCTGCTCAGGGAAAGGGCTGCCCAGTTTAGCTTGTGGGTTGGGGGGCCCCCACAGGGCTGGCGGGCCGGCTGAGGCAGAAAGCTGAGGGGGGAGGCTCAGCCCCCATGCCTCAGAGCCCCCGCAGCTCAGGTCTCCCCGGATGGTGACCTGAGGCCACAAGGACCAAGTGGCAGTGCTGGGTCTGGAGGGCAGGGAGAGCCCTCGACAGCCACGGCCGGCTCCCTGGATGGAGGTGGGTCAGCCCTCCAGCCAGGCCGCCCCGACTTTGCCAGCCAGCGAGGGCCTCATCTCAGGGGACTGGGTGTGGCACTTTGGGGCACAGTAACTGCAGGGGGTGGGGAGCGGAATCTGCCCTTGTCATTTTCTGGTTTTTTTTTCCCCCCTTTGTGTTTAATCTAAGAAAGAACCAGGGGTGAGGCACGCCCCTCCGGCCCCGCGTTGCGAAGCCGGTCTGTGGGCGGTGGGCGGCGGAGTGGACCCTCCAGGCAGGGGCAGGCCCCGCAGCCGGGTTCTCGGGCCCTGCCATCCGGGGGGGGCCTCTGGCTCCGGTTCACCTCTTTGCCCTGCCCTGTGTCTGGGTTGGACGCCACCACTCCTACCTGTGTAGACGTCGTGGTCCCTGTCCAGGGTGGTGAACTGCTTGCCGTTGTGCCAGGTGAAGGAGTCCCCGGCGTTGCCGTGGTAGCGCCCCAGCCGCAGCTTGTAGTACTCGCTCTCGGGCTCCAGGCGGAAGCTGGCGTACTCCGCGAAGACCTTGCGGCCGGACCAGTCCTCCATGGTCACCAGCAGCTTGTAGTTGCCCTGGTTCGTCAGCCAGTAAATGTTCTCCAGGCCCAGCCAGTACTCGCCGTCGATGTTCCCGAACCCTTGCTGGGGAAAACGCGGGAGCGCGTTAGTGGGGGGGGCGGCGTGGTGCAGTGCCCCCGGCCAGCGGGGCGCTCGCTCGGCCCCGGACGGAGGGGCCCGGGAGCTGACAGCGCGGGAGGCGGGCCTGGTGTGCGGGCCCCCACGCTGCCCCAGGAGTCCCTTTGCTCGTCTGCGTCTCAGTCACGCAGCACCAGCACCACTGAGAGAGCCCCGGCCCCGCGCCGGGCGTCGTGCGCACGTGGGGATGCCGTGCAACTGTCACTGCCTGGTGTGGAGGGACACGTGTGACACGGTCGGCGGGGAGCCCAGCACACCACAGGCGTGCGGCAGGCGCTCCTCGGACAAACCCCTCTCTTCTCTGGGCTTCAGTCTCCTTCCCTGGGGCTGGGCCGTGGGTGAGAGTCCCGCGGAAACCCTAAAGCACCAGGCAGGAGGTGTGCGCTGAGACAAGAGTGCCACCTCCACCCACAGTCCTTCCTAGGTCAAAGATCATGGCTTTGTTTCTTTGTTTTTACATGTAATCTGGGGAGTCATCAGCTGAGGGGTAGCCACTGAAGTCTTGAAAATAGATGGATTCATTAATACTACTACTACTAATAATAATATTAGTGTTTAGTGAGCTAACTACTATACTGGCACTGTTATTAGAACTTTACACCCGTTAACTTATTAGTTGTCACATCAACGCTAAGAGCGAGGTGCTATTATTATCCTCCCCCCTAGAATGGGTCAGCTGAAGCCCAGAGAGGCCCAAGGACCCAGAGTGCCTGAGTGTGGGCCAGGAGTTGAGCCAAGAGCCCAGTCTTAACCATCGTGCCCCACTGTCTCTGAGAAAGAGACCTCAGGAAGGAAGAGGAATGAGGTAGGGGGAGCGTCCGTCTCCAGGAGCCTCTCAGTGAGGAGGCGGACAGAGACACAGCTGCTCAGGAGAGGGGTTGGAGGGCTGCAGGGACAGGAAGGGGACACGGCAGAGCCACAGGCAGGCGTCCTGGCCACGGGAGTTTGTAGGCTCTGCACACTGCTTTGCCACTTCCCAGCCGGGTGACCCTGAGCAAGTTATTTCACTTTTTCATCTATAAACTGGGTCGTTACCAGTACCCGCTGCGTCCCAGGGTCGATGTGAGATTAAGTGAGGTACTCACGGAAGCCCCCGCGTTGGTACCGGGCCTGCGGCGGTACCTGGCCCGTGGCGTAGTGCTCCCTCTTTAGTTAGGGGCAGGAGGCAGAGGTACGGCCGAGCCCTGGCAGCCCTTTCTGCTCCAAGGACGGGCAGTCGACCCCCTGGGAATGGGGCTCCAGAGGACGAGCCCTGGAATTAGGACCCGCATATTCCCGCAGCTCCCTACAGCAGGCCCTCGGGGCTCGCCCCTTCTTTCCCTAGGGGAGCCCCAGTGCGGAGCCAGGTGCTCCCCACGCCCAGCCGGAGCGAGGGGCCGCCAATCCCCGCCCCGCCTGTGGGGCTCTGTGGGCTGCACGCCTGACTCCTGTCTGGCAGCCACTGGTGAGTGGCGGGCGGGTAGGTCCCTGCCATCCCCGGCAGGTTTGCAGAAACGGCCCTGTCAGTGTCCTCCTTGCCTCAGAAGTTTCCTGTCTGGGCCTCTCGGGCCCCGAGGGGTCAGCGCGGGCCTTCCCCCCACGGGGCTCTTCCGCCGGTCCGTCAGGCACTGACGGGCTCCGCCCCTCACCTTGTACGTCTCCCAGTTCCTGAAGAAGTTGACCGAGCCGTCCAGGCGCCGCTGGATGACGGTCCAGCCCCCCGGGTCGTGCCTCTGGTCGCACCACACCTGCATGAGGCGGTTGGTGTTCTCTGGCTTCACCAGGTAGATGGAGCTGGTGTCATGTCCGTCCTCCAGGGCCTGCAGGCAGTCTCTCCATGGGCCTGGGGACACAGACGTGCACACGTCACACAGACCGCCCTCCCTGGAGACCTGTCTCCAGGCCACTGAGTCCCATTCACCTCTCCCCCCCCCCACACACACACGCACTGCACCCCAAGCAGGCACAGCCTCCGACAGGGCTCTGGCTGCCGCAAGACAAGGTGTAGCCACCACCACCCCCATCCGCGGTTCACTTTCTGCAGATTCAGCGCCCACGGTCCACCATGCAATGGAAAACCCCGTATACAGACAGTTCATAAGCTTTAAAGGGTGCTCCGTTCTGAGCAGCGCAGTGACACCTCATGCCGTCCCGCCCCTTCCTGCTCCGTCGTGCCCCGCCCCACCCCACCCCAGCCCGCCCAACCCAGGATGTGCATCGCTGCTATGTCCAGTGTCCCCGCGCTGTACGCGCTGCCCGCCCGTTGGTCACTTGGCGGCCGACTCGGTTCTCAGGTCGACTGCCATGGCGTCACGGTGCCCGTGTTCAGGTCACCCTTACTCGGCTTAGCGACGGCCCCAAAGCACAAGGGTAGTGAGGCCGGGCGATTCGGATATGCCAAGGGGAAGCCGTCAAGGACTTCCTTTAAGTCAAAAGGTAAAACGTTCTCTACTTAAGAAAGGAAAACATTGTACCCTAAGGTCGCCGAGATCTGCCGTGGGAATGAACGTTCTCGCCATGAAACTGTGAAGAAGGAAAAAGAAACCTGTGCTCGTCTGAGAGGGAGAAAACTTTTATATAGTTTATTGTTGTTTTTAGTTATTATTATTACTCGTACTGCGTCTGATTTACAGTTTTAACTTTTGTGGTTTCAGACATCTTTTATTATAGTTTATTGTTATTTTTAGTTGTTATTATTGCTCTTACAATTTTTATTATAGTTTATTGTTATTTTTAGTTATTATCATTACTCGTACTGCGTCTGATTTACAAATTTAACTTTTGTGGCTTCAGACATCCCCTGGGGGTCTCGGAGTGTACCCCTCGAGGGCGAGGAGGGCCACTGTAACGTGACATAAAGACAGGAGCCCAGGGCTGGGGGTCAGGATGCCGGACTCGAAGCCCGCCTGGCCCCGATCCCTGGGGCGTGACCTGGGCAAACTTCCTGACCCCTCCACGCCTCGGTTTCCCAGGCTGGCGGGAGGGAGGTCACCTGTGCCTCGTTCTGGGCTGTAAGGATTACCGAGATCATTTGTGTGGAGATCTCGGGGTGGTTTTTCTTTTAAAGTTGGAGATATTGACAAAAGGAGATCTCGGGGTGGTTTTTCTTTTAAAGTTGGAGATATTGACAAAAGGAGATGCGTGCCCGCCGAAAGGCGGCTGTATTGATCAATGCTGCGGGCCCCTCCGCCTGTCCGTCAGGGGACCAGCCCACTGCCCGCACCGAGCACCGAGCACTGTGGGATCCACACTCGCCTCTTCTGTGACAGCTCTTTGTGACGATAGCTGCGGTTTTCCGTGAATGAGTTTCCATGGCGTGCGGGGCCCGAGCAGGGCCCAGAGTTCGGCCGTGTAGCCAGCATTTTCGGGACATGGCTGGGATTCGGCCCCTGGCCTCCAAACGTCTTGGAGGGGACCCAGTTCCCTTCCAGCTCCGTCTGTGTGTCTCCCATGCGAAGCCCACCGCCGGCCACGTGCTCGGAGATCGCCCCTTGCAAGGCTGTTGTTTCATAGAGTCAGGCCCGTGAACTTGAAGGATGACGTCTAGGACACGCCTAACCCATGGCTCTCCTCTGAAACGGAGACCGGACGCGTTCCGTGATTTTTCTGGGACTTTACCGAGCCCGGAGCAGCCCAGTCAGAATGAGCGGGTGTCTCCAGGAGTGTGCCTAGCTGCGGTAGGCCTCCCCCCATCCCTGCTCCCCTCTCTGCTGGCAGTGTCCTATGTTTGGGTGTCAGCCCCATCAACAAGGAGGTACCGACTTGAGTCACCAAAGGCCAAGAAGCCGGGTTCTTCTTCCAACTTCATCTGAGGACTCAGCCGCTAAACTATATATGTTAAAACAGTATCGCCATGCCTTGCTTCGGCTTCTCTTCAAAACATTCCCCAAACCAAGATCAAAAACGCTACTAAAATCCCAGCTCGTTCTTTCGATGAGTTTGCTTGTTGATTCAACGGCTTGATGAGCCGTTCGTTAGGCCGCAGCCCTGGCAGGTACTTGTGCTGGCAGCCGGAGCCCAGGGCAGGGCGGGGCTGCTCCCTTGCCCGGCAAGGGAAGAGCCACCTGGGCAGGCAGCCTCCTCTCGACTGGAATTCCTGTGGAACTAGCCCTCTCCCCTCTGTGTGTGTGGGGGAGGGGTTAGGGGAGGGGTAACACAGGTGGCAGGTATACACAGCTCCGCCAGTGTAGATCAGACGTCTCAAATTCCTTCCTGGCTGGCGGTTGGGCTTAATTAGTCCACACATGACGGTAAAACAGGAAAGGAGTAGGTTATTTTGGTCACACTTCTCAGGCGGGCTTTTCCTGAGCCCTTGCAGCTGTGTGCGAGCATCTCACCTGGAACCTGCCAGGAGGGCGGGGGTGGGACGGGGCGGGGGCTGTCTGGCGCAGCCCTCTGTGCTTAGTATGCAACACCAACACGGAGAAGAAAGGTCGGTGTGGGTGCCTCCCGCTGACAGTCAACCCCGAGGCCTCTCTCGTCATTCTCCAGGGACAGGCTCCTCACTCGTGTCCCTGCCCGCCAGCCCTCTGTCCCTCCAAGGGGCGGGGCGGTGCCCCCACGCCCCGCCGTTAGCAGATGTGGCACGATCCGCTCCTTCCTTCTTTGCCCTGTGCCCCTTCCTTCCTGGGAAGGGGGCGGGCCAGACCTCCAGAAAGGGCATTCATGAAGGAGAAAACTGTTCCGGTTGTGCTCGGCCCTCGGCCCCAGGGACTAAGGCAGAGAACAGGCGTCTGTCCCTGACAGCTGGAGCAGAGCGTGCAGTGGGCGTGGAGGCCGCCCAGCTCCTCACCGCGGCAGAGGCCCAGGAGAGGCCCTTGGCTGCGCAGGCTGGCGCCGCAGACCCCGGCGAAGCCCGCAGAGTCACACGCCCTGCAAGCCAGCAGCCAGAGCCCTCGCCGCATGCCGCCACGGGGCTCCCGGGGGGTTGGTTCTCGGGCGGAAGGGCGGCCTCGAAGGAGGCGCCACGTGGGGACAGGCTCTGAGGCCGCGGCAGAGGGCAGGCCAGCTCCGTGGCTCCCAGCCCGGAGGGTGCCATCCGTGGTTCCAGCGTTCCCTTTGACATTTCTACAAAGAGCTCTTTAAAAAGGCATGTGTTTTAAACTGGTCCGGGATCATCGATCCCTTTTAAGAATTGGGGGAAAGCTCCTCTTCAGAAAAAATGCATAGACTCAATCACAGTTTGGCTCAGAATTTCAGAAGGTGAATGGACTTCCAAACCCCAGGTTACGAAACCCCTGGCTCTAAGAGGGTCCCCGCTGGAGCACAGTAACGGTAAAATTCTGCCACGAGCCAGCGTGTTCTGAGCCCCCCGCCGTGTGCCCTGTCCGTGAAATCACGTACGCATCCTCCCGACACGCCTGAGGCAGGCAGTAGCCGTCCCGTTTTATAGCTGAGAAAATTGGAGCGTGGGGCCAGGTGACAGCTCCGGTGTCACGTGGCTGGTAAGGGGCAGGTCTGGTGTCAGACCCCAGGTGGTCCGGGTGGTCCAGAGCCCACACTCCAGAGCTTCCCCCTTTTCCTCCAACGAGAACCAACTCCAGGGTGATGGTGGGGCCCAGGCTGACTTATCTCTGTGTCCCTAATACTGTTTTTAATCTTTGCCAGTCAGGCAGGTTAAATTCAAGTTTACGCTTCTTCTTTGTCAAGGTGTTAAGGATGGTCTTTCTCCTGTGCTTACCTTTCGGTGTCCTTTGCCCATTTTTCAATTAGTTTATTATCTCTTATGATGTAGAAGGAGTTTTCCCTTTCTTTTAATTTTTTTTTTTTAAAGGCAAATCTGGCAGTTTTTTTCCTTTAAGGCTTTTAGGTATGGCATGCTTTCTGAAACCATGGAGCATGCATGAAATAGTGTCGAAGTGTTTAGTATTTTCTATTGCAAACAAACAAACAAACAAACAAACCCTCCATGTCTCCTGCCCCTGCCATCTTGCTTGATGCTTGCATCGGTAACCATGTCTTCAAAACGGTTTTCCCTCAGAAACCCACGCCGAGCTGTAGCAAATCCCGTGCATTCAGACACATTCCTCGTCCTGCATTCATGGCACCCGTGGCAAAGGTCGGAAAATCAAACGAAGGGTGAAAATTAGTCAGAAGAATACTTAGCCCTGAGAAACCAACAGCAGGAGAATGATCAGGTAGCAGAAAAGGGCAGCAGTGGGATTATCATGCAGCTCCATCTAAACGGCTGATTCAAAACGTCCTACTTGGATGAGACATCTGTGCCTGTCACAGATGCACAACGTCGTGTGGAGGGCCAGGCGAGGCGTCCGGCTTCGACTGAGGGTGCTGTGGAGGAAGCGTGGGGCGGTGGGCAGAACCCCACTCTTGGAGTCTGGACCCCTCGGCTCAAACCTTGGTGGCCTCAACTCCCCACAGTAGGACTTTGGGCAGTTCCTTGGATCTCAGTTTCTTCTTCTCTAAATGGGGGGCAGAGAACCCTCCCTCGTCTGAGGCTCTCACAACCATGAGCAGCAGGCCAGCCAGGGCAGGGGCCGGCGAGGGTGCTCCTTCCTTGCCAGGTGAAAGCTGACAGCTTTGATGCTGTCCACTCTCCACGTCCCCCACCCCCACCCCCAACAAACGACTTCCTGTATCTGCTCTCGAAATTCCAAGACTAAACACAAGATTAATTTACTGATGGATGTTTCCACAAAGGCACGTTATAAAAGTCAGGATTTCAGTGGAGGGGGCCACAGAGATCCGTTGAAATGACGCGTGGGAACCTTTTCTTGTCAATGAAACTGCACTGTCAGTGTGCGACGCGCAGAGCTGTCCCCCGGGGCAGTGTGGTGTGCCCAGATGGTGTTCCGCTTGGCTCCTGTCGGAAGGGGCAGCCCAGCCCGGAGCAGCGGGCCAGCGTTAACTCGGCAGCACCACGGCTCCAAGTGGAGCGTGCACCCGACCTCACCTCTATAAATAAGGACAATGTTAGAGTGGCAGCCGAAACATCCCACGTGGAGGGACGTGCGGCTGCCATGGCCAAGCTCGTCTGCATCGTTCCTTAGTGAAGCCATACGGGGTATGGAAAGCACACAGGACCTGGGGTCAGGAGGCCTCGGGGAGAAGGGAGACGGCAGTAGGACCGCAAAGTGTGCAGGTCGTGGGCCACCAAATCCCAGTGTCCAACCCAGTCAGCGTAGAGGTAATCAGGTTTGGGTACCAGCGTGCCCTCCCTGCCTCCTTCCTCCTCTCTGGGGTTATCGGCAGGGGTCAGGCACACACAGCCTCCCCGGAAACAAGGAACCACTTACTGATGGCTGATGCGGGGCACGCTGTCCCCAGTGCATCGCCTTCCTGGTGAGGTGGGGCTGCAGCTTGCAGCCGGGCCGGACCTAACATAGGGCGGCTTCTAGTCCCAGGCTCCTCCCGGGCCTGGGGCAGAGCAGCTGCAGCCTGACCGGCCCACCCAGGCCCCATGGAGAAGGGGCTCACCAACCGTGTCAGCTCTCAGTGCAGTCACCGCCGCCCCCTCCCCCCAGCTAGGGAAAGGTGGCCCCGTGACTGTCTGACCAGGTTGGCCAGCGGCTCCCCTCGAGGCCAGGAGCTATGAAGTGGGTAGACAGTGGGGGCCTCGGCGGGCAGGAGTGATGTCTGTTCACCCTGGCTGTGCCTGGGGCAGGAGGAGAGGGGCAGTGTCCCTCCTGGCCATGAGCTGAGCTGGACTAGACCACGTGGCCGGCCAGCAATCGGACAGGCCTCTTCACCCCTGGAGACCAGGTCTCAGCACTTGACCACCTGAGGCGAGACAGAGAGAGGACCCTGTGGCCCATGGGAATTGCCCTGGGAACGTTTTACTCCGCGGATGGGCACTGGGGAGAGGCTTCTGTGATAGCAGCATGACGCACTACCTTCGCGTGAGAACCAGACGCTGGTTTCAATTATTTCCCCTGATGGGCTGTCTCGAAGAGCCTTCTCGCCACTCCCTAAAATGTTTTTATCTAGCAGGAGAATTGACTAGCTGTTGAAAGTGGATCTGGAATTTCCTAGCCAAATGAACCTATCCGAGAGCCAGGGCACGTATGATGCTCAGGTGCGAGACCCACCCTGGCCGGCGTCCGTGTCCCGGGTGTCCTGTGCGGGGGCAGGAGAGCGGACGCCCGAGGAGCGGGGTGGCGAGGGGCAGCCGTGCGTGCTGTGCGAGGCGTGTGTACCAGAAGGCTGGAGGGAGGAAGTCATTTTTTTGGTTATGAACATGTATGTTCTATGTCAGTCACAGTCTCTGGGGCTGACGAGCTCTTCTGTCCGTGAAAGTGTTTGAGGCCTTAAAAAAAAAAAATCTATTCGCTCTAAAATTTGCAAAGAAAACTACGAAAATCAAAATTTATAGGTATTTAATCCAATTTCTGCCAAGTGTAATGTCTTGTCGGATTCATTAATTGTTAAGTTTAGTCTTCATGAAAATGTTGTTCCTTTCAAAAACAATCGGTAGGGAGATTTTTCTCACTTCCCAAGAATTCTTGAGCATGCCTGACGTTTGCCGAGAAATCAGAGCCAAGCATAAATTAATTGTGTTACGCTTGGGCAAATAATTTCAAAAGCAGAATTATTAAAATTCTTTCAAGAGTCTCACAGTAAAAATTGTAGGAGACGTGTGAGGTGGGTATCTTCCAGTGCGTTTGATACGCTCTGAGGCGTCCCAAATAAGGGCTCCGAAGGCCCATGAAGAGCTTACGGGGATCCTGTTTCTGCCTGTTTGACCGAGGGACAGACAGACGTGGCAGCTTTGCTCCCCCAAGAACACATATGAAAACGGCGCGCTCACTCCTAGGCTCTGATTGGTACCCCTGGGCAGGAGGAGAAACGAGGTCTTTAAAGCAGTTAGAGAAAGCAGAAGTTAGACTTGTCGGGGATGTGGCGGGCTCGCCTCGTGGCTCCTGGGACTAGTCACCGCGGACCTGGTGGGCTCAGTGCTGCCCGAGGCTAGGACGTGGCAGTGGGCAGTGCACCAGGGCCACCTGGGTGCAGTGACGAGAGTAACCAAGACTCTTTGCGTAGAGATCGGTGGTGCCTGTGCGTTCTGCAGGCACATTGTGGAAGGGCTTCTCAAACCCACAACCTTGGACAGGTGGTGATCTGGGACAGGTGGTGGACTGGGACAGGTGGCAGTCCTGGACAGGTGGCGGTCGGAACAGGTGGTGGTCCAGGACAGGTGATGGTCTTGTGCTCTGCCAGCCCCTCAACCCTTTCCAAGAGGGGGAACCAGCTCATGAGGTCACTCTTAGAGGATGAATGTTGGCTTTCATTGATCACCTTTTAATTTTCTAATTACTCACAAACCAACCTTTTTAATCTATTCTGTAATTTTTCTGGGGTTTGCCAGGAAAAAAAAATTTCAAGCCAAGTGGCATGTAATTTCTGGTATTTCGTCCTTTTTCTCTTTTGGAAAACGGGACCTTTGCCCAGCTCCAAGCTTGGTCTTCGTGATTTCTTGGTGATTGTGGCATGGGTTCTGAGGACATGTCTGCAAGGCCCTCAGCCCTCCTTAAACCTCCTCCAGGAAGTCTCCCCCAGCCCCAGGAGTCCTCCTTGGCCTCCCTGGGGCTCCCATGATGCCTTGCGTGTTTATCTCTGCCGGGATGCAGTGAGGACGACGACTGTGTATCTGGACCTTGACACGTGCTCTCCCCTCACCCTCACGAGCCCAACGGGGAGGAAACTGAGGCTCAGAGTGATCACATGACCGGAAAGTGGAGGAAACCGAGGCTCAGAGTGATTGCGTGACTGGACAGTGGAGGGTCCAGAGTTAGAACCCAGCCCCTCCTTCCAGGCCCTGGGGCCTTCGGCGCTGCACTGTGGCTGTCCCACTGAGCCGGGGGACTCTGTCACGCCCCAGACGGTGGCATCCGTGGGGACGTGAGCCTCCTCGGGGGCGGTGGCTACGTGCTGACCTTCCCCGTCCAACACCGAGTCACTGGATCCCCACGTGCCCTCCTCCCCGCTCCCGTCGTCTTGCCCCCGCCGGCTGCGTTCCCTGTGTCGTACTCATTCTGCTTTTTCCAGTCTGAGAACCAATAGTAACACACCTGTCTGGAAACAGGGACCGCACGGGAGGAGAATCGGGTTGCAGACGGAGCCGTGGGAGAGGAGCCTGGGCCGTGGAGTCGCCTGCACAGGTAGCGTGCATGGCTCACCTGTGGCAGCGCAGTGGCAGGTGACTGGATTTGAGACGATCTCTAGCGTACCACCAACAATATCTTACTTTCAACATTTAGAAATGTAATAAAGAAAACTCTTATCTTTGTCCCTGAAACTGAAATTTCCCTAGCAAAATTATTCTCAGTAGGTGGTACAGCAGTTTTAACTTAAATTATGGAATCCAAAAATTCTATTAAGGGAACATGACTTATTCATTAAAAAAAAAAAAAATGCATGACATGGAACCATTCTGGGCCCTGTCGCTCTGCTGGCTCCTCTGCAGGTGCAGGGCCAGGAAGGACCCTTTGCTTCCGGAGTCGTCACAGAGGAACTGGAGCTGAGGAGCAAATGCTGCGGGGATCACAGCAGGGACAGTCGCCCGTGTGCCCGTAAGCACTCTGTGCTGCCCGCGGCCTTCGTTGGTGCCAATAGAGACCCCTAAGAAGTCCACCGCGGGCACTCGCCGTGGCACGCAGCGGCCCTGGCCAGCTTTGTTTAGACGCCGTAGCAGGATGCTAACCCACTTCCGCTTGATGCTTTTTTTTCCTGGGGGAGCGTCTCAGGATAACGATACAGTCTGCCGCATAAATGCACCACGGCAATCCCTCAGGGGGACCGGTGAGCTGGCCGCAGATGCCTGAGCTCCAGGATTTTCTGGATTGCTCTCCGATTGCCAAGTGCCAAACTGCTGGGACTTCCAGGCCACAGGATGCCAGATCACCCCCTTTGCACAGTAACGAGCTGATAGTTTATCTCCTGGCGTTGCAAATAGCCCGAGCACGTAGCCAAATGTCTTCGCTGGGAAAAGCCCGAGTCACGGAGGAAGAGCTCGCCATCGCGGGCTGTCTGTGGCCTGGTCCCCAAGGTACCCCAGGAGGGGGAAGAGAGGAAGGAGGCAAAGCTCGAAGGAAGATGACCCAACTCAAACTGGAACGGCTTTTGTTTATGAAAAAAGACAGCAAAGAATGCTCTTCGAAATAGCACTGGATTACGTAGTTGGTAATGAATTTGAGAGTCTCATTTTGTTCAACAACAACATTTTGGGAACGAGGCAGCATAGTACGGAGAGCGGCATGAGCTTTGGAGGCTTGAAAGCTGGGCTGGGTTTTCCCCTCAGCCTCCGGGACCCGAAAGGCCCAGCTAGCGGCGGCTGGAGATCCCCCTCACCATCCTCACACTTCCCAGATGCTTCTCCAGCTCCCCACAGTACTTCAGGGACGGAAGCCCAGCCGGCTAGAGCTGGTCTGCACATCTGACGAACAGCTTGTCCCCTGGATGGATGATTGCTTGACCCCCAGAAGGAACGGAAGCCACCGTGTGATACATTCCCAGTCTCTGTTTTTCCCATCTCACAGGGCAAAATAAAATAAAAGGGGGGAAAAATCCATCCAGGAAAACACTTGGCTCGAGTTGTCCAGGCGTCTCTGGCATAGCCCGTCGGTCATGAGGGCAGGGTGGCTTCTGTGTGTTATCGAGTGGGGCAGTGTCATTGTCACCCAGGGTGGCCCCACGAGCAGATCATAGCTACTGACTTTTGTATGTTTAGGGTTAACGTATTTAAAGAAATCAGGACCGAGACTTAGCTATACATTTAAACGCCGGGTAGACGTAACCCTTGAAGAATTTGTCCGGATTTGATTCAAATTAAAAATCAAAACTTATCTACAGCTTCATTTGGGTCCATTTACTAGAAGTCAGGTGCATGTTATGTTTCCTGTTGAGCTCACTTGTTTTGGACACTATAGTATGATGCTAACCGAATTATGCCTTTTTGTGAGTTTGTTTATTTGCTTGTGGCATCTCAGTCTACTACACGAATTCACCACAGCAGTCCCTCTGTGCGACTGGTGAGCTGGCCACCCGTGGTCGGGCCAGCTGGTTCTTCCTCGGTGGCCTTGTATCAGAGGGTTCTTAGCGACGATACTTTTGCTATTAGAACCATGGAAGTTCTAATGACAAGTCCACCAACCCTGTTCCCAGAGCCCTTTTACAAGGAGCTGCTTGGAACCCGGTACATGAAATAGTGACAAGGGAGTCAGGTCTCAGGCAGCTGGCACCAGGGCCAAGGCAAGCGTTTATGG
Organism: Macroglossus sobrinus; assembly: GCA_004027375.1. NCBI lineage: Eukaryota > Metazoa > Chordata > Mammalia > Chiroptera > Pteropodidae > Macroglossus > Macroglossus sobrinus. The sequence goes on from PVKZ01004067.1 coordinate 84,758, forward strand.
AGTGAGTTTTACACCAGTCCTCCTCCAGCCTTCCCATGGAAATGTGCAGTGCCCCAGAATGCTTAAAGCAGACGTGGGTTTGAGCCTTGGCTGAGCCACCGACTAGCTGCGTTATCTCGGCTAAGTCACTTAACGTCTCTGGACCTCAGTATCCCAGATGTTACAAGTCCAGGGCCCAATCTCGGATCTGCCACTGACAGGCTGTGGGCTGGGGAGCCTGTGGTGGGGGATCTGAGAGGCCCCTAAGAAGCTCTACTATTTTATGATTTCATGGACCCCTCCTTATCCTGTTGAGAAACAAACAGCTGATCACACTCTTCCTCAAGAGAGAAAACATCTAGAAATGCCTGATCTTTCTGGGTTTTAAAGATTCGATTCGGATGAGGCCTCACTCTGGCAGCCAGTGGTAACACTGCCTTTTCTCGTCTGATCAGTGGTGTCCAGGATGGGTGCTGTGGCTGTGGCTGTGTCTGGGCTGAGCTGAGCTGAGCTGAGCAATGGGGTCCCAGGTCCCCCAGAACCATCTCGGGAGGCCGGAGCTGAGGCTCCTTTGACTCTTAAGAGAGCGAACCCCACAGCCTTTCTCTTTAACGGACGCGACTGACATGCATTTATGTGTTTATGCCAAGGGCACAGAGCTGGAGAACAAGGTCAAGGGGTGTGTGAGTATGAGAAAGAGCAGAGAGGAAGGAAGGGCAGCAGCAGCAGGACCCCAAGGGGAGAGGACCACAGACGGGGCCATTTGGCCCAGGCCTTATCACAAGCATCATCCTAACCGAAATGCCTCCAGGTCTGACCCAAACCCGAGAGAAATAGGACGAAACCCAAGTGAGATGCCGGGAAAGCCAAGAGCTCCCTGGTCTCGTCACTCGGCCCCGAGTGCACGGGCCTGGCCCGGGGCCAGCCTGTTAACTGTCTGGCAGGGAACAGCTGGTGACTGCATCTTCAGATAAGTGGCCGTGGCTCCCTCAGTCCCCTGGGGAAGGGGTGCTGGGGGCCGAGCAGCCCGGACAATGAGGAAGAGAGTGGGCGGATGGCTCTGAGGGTGCGGCGTGAAGGATTTGGAAGCTGCCAAAGCTTGAGTGCAAAGGTGTTTAATTGCAAAGATGTTTCTGGCTGAGTGGCGTCCCCAGGAACAAAAGCTCTGTTGGGCAAGAGCACAGAAGGAGGTTTTGTTTTCCAGGACCGGAACCTGCCCCCGAGCTCCGCGAACAGGCCCGATAAGAGCCCGGCGCTGGTTGGCTGAGAGAGACAAGTCTGCTTCTCCTCCCACTCAGGCCGACACCGGGGGGGAAGGGAAGGGCCCCAGCCAAGCCCTGCGTGGCTCGGTCTGCCCCTGCAGCGTCTGCAGCCAGGTGCTCACTGGTAACACGGGGGCAGGCGGGAGCTCGGCGGGCAGATGGGTCACAGGAATTAGTACGCTAACTGTCAGTGCTCTAACATTTGGGAGGGCGTGGCTTAAAAAAAATAAATAAATAAATTATAGCACATTCAAGTCTCCGTAATAAAATCCCTGCCGTTCCCTCCCGTGGAGGTTATGCTTTCCCGCACGGGAGAGCAAGGCCGGGTGCGTGCAGGAGCCCCGGACAGCACCCAGCCCGTGCTGCTCTGTGAATGTGAGGAAGTAGGGGGTGTGGACCATTTGAGGTGCTAGGAGGAAGGCCACGCCCCCGAGTCTTTGCACAGACTCAGGGATTGGCTAGTGACTTGGTTTCCCAACTCCCAAGACCGCTTGGTAAACGCTCATAAATATCTAACGATGCAGCACTGAGGCCCTTACTTCTGTCCAGCTTTTCCCCTTCTGCTCAGTCATGCTACCTCAATGTCCCCACAGCTCCGCCTGTGCCCCTCTGAGGGGCTCTCAGCACACCGTGGTGTTTACCAAGCGACCGTACAGCCCATAATTTCCCCCGTGGTCCTGATTTGAGGTGCTTTGTCGTGTTGGTCCCGTAAATTCTCACAACGTTCTGGAAACCTTGACCTTGACTGACGTTTCCTCTCAGAGTCCTCATTTGTCAGACCTGATGCGCTGACTGTAGGGGCTAGAGCTGGCGAACGCTGGGTGGATCCCGGTGCACTCGTGCATCGGCCACCACCACCAGGCTGGGCTCCCGGAGGCTGGGGACCGTAGTTTCCACCTGCTCCGCAAGGCTAGCTCTGCGACCAGCACGGAGCAGGGGCTCTGCCGTTGTTGGCTGCCCCAAAGGACATGGCGTCCCCTGCCTGAGTGCTCTGAGTTTCCACAACAGGAGAAAATCGAGGCCAGAGGAGTTAAGGAAGTTTGTCATGAACAGCCAGCCAGCAAGGGGCGGATGCAGGCCTAAGTCCTTCTTCCTGCACTATGTCCTTGTCAGCTCAGCTCGAGCTCAGCCACATCTGGAAATTGTCGAGTCGGAAACCAGAGACGCTGAGCTGAGAGCAGATCTGCTGAGGAACCATGAGGCCGGCCTGACGGCCCCCGGGATCATACCAGCAGTCCGCGGAGCCTTCGCTCGGTGCCCGAGGGCATGGCTTTCCCTCCGGGCATTAGCACACTCTGCCCTCTGGGTCGGAGCTTCTGATTTAAACCAGACCCACGCACACTTCTTGAACCGGTCACCAGCCGCAGAGTGCCAGCGCTAAAAAGGGACTGTTTATTTCCCTCTCCTTGTTTTACGAGGCGGAGACCAAGACGGAAGGAAGCATGAAGCTGCCGTGTGCTGAAGCCGACCGCGGGCCCAGCCCGGTGCCGAATAACATGTCCGTGGCATTTCGTTGGATCCTCAGGTGGGCGCCATGTTAGTCTGTCCCACTGACAGATGAGGACGCCGAGGCTGATGAGGGGTGGTGACATGCTTACTGTCCCCGACAGAGCTCATCACCGGGGGAACCGGAATTTGCGTCCGGGTCGGTCTGCTCTGAAGCCTGTGTTCGTTCTCAGCCCGCACACCCGGTGGAGACTTCCCCCCGCGAGGCGCTACGGGCAGAAGCTCCTCCCCGCCCCCCGCCCCCCGCCCCCGCCTCCGCCCACGACGCCACCACCCCTGTCCTTCGCATGGGCCACCGGGCCACCGTCCTGCAGGCAGGCTCAGCCCTCCCTGGAATTAGCAAGAAGCTGCTCTTCCAAGTAGTGCTGGTTCCTGTCAGAAGTGTGAACTAAGTGTGAAACCGGATATTTTCAATAAAAATATCCCTGCCCGTTCAGTGAGACGGCACCAAAATCCCTGGCTTCGAGCAGATACGCGCGGTTCGTTTGTGCAGAGCTGAGTCTCGTTCCCACGGGACGGGCACCCGGAAGGCTCACGGGGTCCCGGATGAATGAGACCGAGCTCCGGGGGGGCTGGGCTCATGCGCCCGCCCCCCACCCCACCAGAGTGAGTCCTAGGCACGGAGGAGTCAGCCCTACGTTAAAAGTGAAAAGGCCCGAAGTCAAATCCAGCCTGAGGACCCTAAACCTCTGAGTAAGTTCCTCATCCTCTCAGTTAGCTTTCCGTAAGGAGCTGCAGGGGTTAGTGCTCAAATATGCATGAACGTGCCCGGTGCCCGTGTCTTGGTCAAGCTTCGAAACCTACCAACAGCCTCACTCCCCCCCCACCCTCATCGCGATATCCTGAGAAGGACCATACTCTGGGGGTGAAACATGGGTTTAAGAGTCTAGGGCATCATCACTGAAAATTCCAGACCGCAGCAGACCCTAGCAAACACCTGGGCTTTAGAGAGTGACCCTTCCCGTCCCCCAGCCCCTACGCAGTGTGGATCAGGCCGCACGTGACAGCGCTTCCTCTCCCTCGGGCCTGCTGCTGCTTCAGCGGGCGCTCAGCCAGTTCCGTGCCAGGCACAGTGCAGGAGTGTTCAGCAGAGACACCCCACTGCCAACACAGGGCCCCTGATGCAGAGCCCGGAAAGCTGTAGGTTTGGGGGTCTTTCCTGTCAGAAGCCAGAGGGCACCTGTTCTCTTTTGAGGCTCCCCCCTACCCCCGCCAATTTCCTGGTTCTGCCTCGGAGCATCCAAGGGACGGGGTCCCCCGCCCCTGTGGACCCCCGTCCGCTCCAGTGGCTCGGCCCAAGGGATCGCTTGGGGGATCGCACAAGGCAGTCGGCCCGGCGTCGACATGCCGTGGCTCCTCCCCGGCGCGTGGCCACGGCCAGAGGGCGCCTGGCGCCCCGCTCTCAGCTCCCCGAGGACTTACCCGACGGCTTGTCCGTGGACGACGGGAGGCTGGTGAGGGTGGGCATGGTGGGCAGCGGCGGCGGCAGCGCCTTCGGGTTCTGGTCGCTCTGGATCTCGTTGGTGGAGATCTGGTTGGTGATGCGGTTGTAGGGGGGCGGCTGGTAGACCTGGGGCGGGGCAGCGGGGGCCGGCGGGGGCGCGGGCCGGGCCTCGGGCACGCGCTGGCAGTGCTCCTCCAGCTGCGCGATCACCTCCGACTGGTTGCGGGCCAGCGTGGCCAGGTGCTGGTACTTGTGCTCCAGGTCCCTGTACTTGCTGGCCAGCTGCAGCATGTCGGCCGTCTGGTTGAGGATGCGGTTCTCCAGCTGCGAGAGCTCGAGCGCGTTGTCGCGCTTGCGGATGATCTCGTGCAGCAGCTGCATGTAGAGCTGCGTGACGCGCGAGTTCATGTTGCGGCTCTCCTTGCGCAGCAGCTTCACCTCGCTCACGATGCCGCCGTCCACCTCCACCAGCTGCTGCAGCGTCTCGATCTGCCGCTTCTGCTTGAGCAGCTCGCTGTTGAGCAGCTCCAGCTCCTGCTTGTGCACGCGGTTCTCCAGCAGCACCTCGGGCTCCCGGGAGTTGACGCAGATGGCGCCCGTCACCCGCTGCTGGGGCACGATGAAGGTGTAGGTGCACTTGTCCGGGGACTCGCCGGCCCGCTTGTACCTGTTCAGGTAGATGAACTCGCCCGGCGCGCCGCCCTCCTCCTCCTCCTGCGCGCCGCCCGCGCCCTCCTTCTGGCCGGCGGCAGCTCCCGCGGCAGCCAGCAGTCCCAGCCACCAGCACGTCACGCACAGCGGCCTCATGGTCCTCGCGAACACGGCGGTCCTCCTTCGCGGGCAGAGCCTACGGAAACCTGAAAGCAAACAGAACGGTGGGGGAGGCTCAGTCACGGGCCTGTCACTGCCGCCAATGCTCTCGGCCTTCTCGCCGGGCAGACCGTTCCAGAAATGCAGCTTCAGGAGGCAGCCCTTTCTGGAAGTGGCAGAGGGAGACAGGCAGGCCCCAGCAGAGAGAGAAGGGAAGAGGGAGGAGACCAGAGCATCTGTGGCCGGGTAGCCCCGGCCCCGCCGTGCCTGCAGCCGGCCTGAGCACCATGTGAGAGCCGCTTGACGCCGGGACGGGAGGCAGGGGTGGAGGGGGCTGTCTGCTTCCACCTGTCCTGCCTATTGCACACACGCTCACAGCCCCCCGCATCGTCCCTTTGTGACCCCCGCCCCAGCTGCGATGAATTGGAATCCTCTGGGATCCCTTCTGCTGGGCTCCCTGCTCTGCACTGTGCCCAAGTCAACCCCGTGTCCTCAGGGGGCCGTGCTAACATGCAAGCTTTCGGCAAACGTTTGTTAAGATGAACGAAGTGCTAGAGAGCGGATGGAATGTGTCCCGTTTGCAGCAGTGCATGGCGTCAGTGGAAGGATGGGTCGCTGTGTTTAGTCAAGCTTCGGACGGGAACAAGCAGCTGAGCTCTTCCAAATCCAAATATTTGCCGTCGCCAGGAACCGCACGGTCCCCGTCACCGCCACGCGATCAAGCCGGGCGGCCGCAGAAAGCAAGACACGTGACTCCGGAGCTGGGTCGGTTCCGTCCTCGGACCATTCATCCCTTCCCCAGACATCGGTCGGGCCTCTGTGGTGTGCCCGCCAGCCGTGAGCCGGCCGCCAGAGACACCGCGGCCCACAGGGCGGAGCCCGCCCCGCCCTCGCGGGGCTCACCCAGCACGACCCGGACCCGGCCCCCAAGTGCCGCGAAGCGGAAGCAGCTCGGGGCGCTGACCTCGTCGGAGGGGTCAGGAGCGCTTCCCTGAGAAAGTGACCCCACACACTGACCCCTGAGGGGTGAGTAGGAGTTAGGCCAAGAGGGAGGCGACGGACATACATACACACATCTCCCTTCTCGCCCGCTCGAGGACGTGGCTCTGGCAGCGCCCCCCGCCCCAGCTCCCCCGCGTGACCACCCCTTTTTCCTGCCGTCCCCCCTCACCCTAAAGACTGTCCCCTCTCGACCTCACGTCCGCCCTCCAGCCACTGTTCCATTTCTCGGCTCCTCTCGTTAGCAAAACCCTTCGGAGAGTTTCCTGTACTCGCTCTCCAGAAAGCCCCTCTCTTCCTGTCCTGTCTTGAGCCCTCTCCCCTCAGGCCTGGCCCCGTACCCCCCTCCATGCTAGACGAGATCACGAGGGGCCTCGCCTGCCCGGCCAGATGGCCGGTTCTTGGTCCTCGTGGACACTCCGCCTCCCGGCCCTGTGGGACGTGGGGTTGATCGCTCTTCTTGGACTTCCGCCCCTCTCCTCCTGTCTCTCCGGCTGTCCCTTCTCCGTCACCTTTGCCGGTCCGTCCTCCTGTTCCTGTCCTGGGGGGGCGAAGCTCAGTTATCCGCTCTGCCTTGGTGGCCTCGTCCAGTCCTGTGGCTTTGATGACCTTCAAGCCTTGATGACGCCCACACTCCCTTCTGCGGCCCGGACCTCACCCCTCGACTCCCGGCCATTTCCACTCGAGTATCGAGCGGCTCGGTACCTCAGACTTAACCTGTCCAGAAATGACCTCCCGCTGTTCCCCACGCCTCCATCCTGACCTGTCCATGCCGGCGTCTCCTGCTTAGCAAATAGCGGCTTCGTTCTGTAGTCTCTCAGACCAAGAACCTTGAAGTCGTCCTTGACTCCCCTCCCTCCTGACCTGCCTCCTCACATCTCATTCACCACCAGATTATAATAGCAGTGTCCTGAACAACCCCCCAGAATCCTACTGCTTCTCCCGCCTCCCCCGTACTCCGTGCAGCCCGCCTTCCCCTCTCACCTGGACCTGACTGGCCTCCCTGCTCCTCCCGCCTCCCCCGTACTCCGGGCCGCCCGCCTTCCCCTCTCACCTGGACCTGACTGGCCTCCCTGCTCCTGCACTTGCCCACGGCAGTCTCTCCTCACTCAGCCCAGCAGCCGGAGCAGCCCTTTAAAAAACAGTCAAATCGGGTCACTCTTCTACTCAGAATGTCCTCACGGCTGCTCATTATGGACGAAAAGGTCACAGGTCTCTAAGGCCCCCCTGATCTGACCCCCCCCCCCCCAGCATTACCTCTGACTCCTCTCCTCCACGTCCACACTGCTGCAGCTGCGCTGTCCCCCCTGCTCACCAAGCACACTGGTGACTCGGGACCTTCGCCCCCGCTGTTCCCTGTCTGAGACGCTCTCTTGTTGCCTGCCGCCCTGCTCTGTCAGGCCCCTGCTGGCACAGCACCTTCCCGGCGAGGCCCTCCCTGCCTTACTTGAACTCGTGACCTCACCGCCTTACCCCTCCAGAGTCCTTATCACCCTCAGACACATAGAGCGCGTCCCCCACTACCCCACCCCTGTGGATGTAAGCTCCGTGAGGTGAGGACGGCGGAGGGCGTATCTGTTTTGGTCACTGCTCCATTCGAGGTGCCTAGCGCATGGCCTAGAACACTAGGAGCTTTATAGTGTTTGTGGACTGAAAGAAAAGACCCTCCCCCAACAGCTGTAAGCGGCGGGACGTCCTGAGGGGGACAGGTAGCAGGAGGGGAGTCAATGCCCGAGGCGGCGGAGGCCGCACGGGTGGCCATTCTCGCGTCCGTTTGCTGAGGGCCCACTCGTCTTCCCAGTGTTTTCTGCTTCTGTGAATCCTCGGCGTCTTCCTAAGGCAGATGCTGTTCTATTCATTTTTTACAGATGCGTAAACTGAGACTCGGGCTCCGTGGCTGGCCTGAGATCACGTAGCTGGAAAGTGGCAGAACCGGGGACTCGGCCCTGGTCTGATGGACTTATTCCTGTTGACGGAAGAAACGTCCAAGCCTGTAGAGAATTTTTATGAGTTGATTTGAGGCCAAGGGACGACAGTTGCCGGGAAGAAAAAATCTCGGCGACTGAGGAAATGCCCTGGAGATGGGCAGTTTTGCGGCTTGTTCTATACGTGAGAATAAAAGGGGAGACACGTAAGGTGGTAGGTTAAGGGGGTGGGAGAAAGCCAAGCAGGGACGTCTCTGGGAGTGGATAAAATAGGCAGAGTAGAGAAACACACACTTCTCTGCACTGGTGGGTACAGGATGGTTAATAATGAACAGAGATGGTTTCGGGGGGACAAGATGACAGTGAGGGGCTCTGTGGTCTCTGCTCCGCTGCCCACAGCTGTGTGCCTGGAGGGGTCTGGAAACGATCACTCTGACATTTCAAAGGTAGCTTAGATGCAAAAAGGCAGTAGACAGCCTCACTTAAGGTAAAGATTGACCTTTGTCAAGGAAGCTGCAGGCCTAGGATGTGACCACCCACCCGGACCCGCCTTTGGTGAAGGACTTTCGTGTTCAGACCGTCCCGTGGGGTGACTTCCAGTCTCGGAGTTTGTGGGGCCCGCCGTGCAGGCCTCCCCCGAGCTTGTCGGATTTAGTATGTAGCCCGTTTCTTCATCCACACACCTCCAAGCTCTTCGTGACTGCGCAGAAATGTGCTTAATCTGGTGTTTAGCAGTAAAGTATCAGCATCACCGCTTTCTGATGTCGCACTAATTTATGCTAAAATAACAAACACAACACAGGACCTCGAGGTTTTGTCTTGCTGGGCGTCTGTCTCGGTGCCTGGGTCCATGCTCCCCTGTGCCAGCCAGTGCGGGGGGCGGGGGCAGCTACAGACGGACACCGTGCTCCCCAGGGCCAGGCCAAGCTGTCCTCCCCATGACCGAGAAAGCCCCAGCCTGGTTCCGATGGCCAGTGCGGGCCTCTCGGGCCGGGCCGGGTGGGGAGAGGTGTGCAGGAGCCTCCGGTCTGGGTTGGGCTACGAACGAGGGAGGCAGGCGCAGTGACGCTGGTGGAAACCAGGCTGAGTTTGTGAGTGTTTGCTCCGTTTCCAACACGCGGGCGGCCACACCCGGCCCAGAACAATGGGGAGGAGCCGCCCTCCCGGCGAGGGTGGGCCTGCCCGCCGCCTCCCAGGGCTGTTCACCTGCCGCGGCCGGTGACAAACACCTCCCTGTGCCGGTGCCCGTGCCGGCGTGGGCCTCCACCTCGGCCCAGAACCTACCAGAGGCCCCGGGAGGCAACTTGACTCCAGGAGAGGGTTGAGGGTTGCCTTCCAGCCCTCCACGGGCGGGCACCGCCTGTCCCCGCCCAGCTGTGGGCTCTCTCGGCTTCCTGGGCTGGGCGACGCTCTGTGCCCCTGGACTTGAGACCCTGCCTGAAGTGGGGTGCCCACCTGGCCGGCCCACCTGGCACGCCGGGCCAGGAACACGGAAGTGCTTCCGAAAGCAGGGATGGAATCATGTGACGGTGGCGTCGTGACAAGGACGGCAGAGGCGGGGCCGGCGGCGTGCCCGGCCCTTTCCCCATCCCCTCGCGCCCTTCCCTTCACCTCCCGGGGCCCGTTTCACGGAGGAGGCACTCCTCCGCGTCACCGAGCGGGGCTCCAACCCAGTCATCCGGCCTCGCTGCCCAGCCCAGAAGCAGTTCGCTCGTTGGCCCAGGTCCCACCCGACCGCCCTGGTGTATCTGGCAGGTCACACGGCGCTGAGCACAGAGTGGGGAGGCAGGGGGCAGGCAAACGCCACCAGGGACCGTGCCGTCCGTAAAGGACACTTCTTGCGAGATCGTTGGATGAAAACGTGAACCGGACGTGACAGCTGGCAGGTTTTCGGGTTCGCAAGGCCGTCCGGCGTACCTGGTGTCTCATTTAGTCATTGCAACGCCCGGAGCTACTCGGTAGCGTCGTATCCTTCGAGAACGTGTCGGGTCTCTCGCTCACGGTCACACTGTGAAGTGGTGGGACCAGTCGCGAAGCCGCAGACGTCCGGGTCTTACACTTCCGTGGGGACTGGGTTTGGCGGGAGTGACCCGGAGCCACGTGGGTTACCAGGAGTGAGCGAGGGAACAGGGCACTGTGCTGGGTGCCTGGCGCTCCTCGCCCCGGGTGATCCAGGGAAGTCGTTACGACCGGGGACACAGAACCCCGGACAGGCTCAGCGACCGTCCCAGGAGCCCGTGGCAGATGAGGGTCAGCCTGACACCGAGGGCCGTGCTCCTTGCGCTGCCCTTGGCTCCGAGTCACTTATTTTCCTTAAGGACTCACTCCCGCCCCCTTCATTTATTTATTTTTTATTTTTTGCTAGTTTGGCAGTTCTTAAGGGGCAGTAATGAGTTTGTTTACTTTTGTTCTCGTTGATATTTATTCAACTAATTGCATCCCAAGAGAAATACAGCCCCAGCCCCCCACCCCAGCATTCCAGCCGTCTTAGACCTGGGGAAGAACTCAGCTCCAGGCAAAAACGATGCTCCTCAGTCTCTTCCTGTGACCAACCAAGAAAAGCAAATCCCGACTGTTTTCCTTGGCTTCGAAATGAAAATAAAAGCGGTTCTCGAGATGGCTTTTCCACATTGTATCGTAAGGAGTTTCCATCAGGCACGGGGTTCCCTTCCCCGCAGCCGGCTGGCGTGACCGAGCCACGTGAGGACCTCGGCTCGCTGGGAGGTGGCCTGGGGCCCTGCCCCGCCTCCCGAGGGCAGCTGTGAGCGTCCCTGCTGGGCCCGGTGGCGGCTGGGGCCACACACGCCACGTGTCCGCGTCCCTCTCGGCGGCCCAGGTGACGGGCCACTTCGTGGGAAGAACCGTTTTTTTCATAAGGTGGAGCTGTGTGTCTTGCCCCTGTGGCAGACGTTGCTTGCTGGCCTGGGGTCCTCTCTCGTGAGGCCTGAGCCCAGAGGTTAGGAATGCGGAAAAATTCAGATGCTTAAAAAGACCTGCAGCCGGTTCGCACTCCGACCCCGGCGCTTGATAGGCACCGTGGCACTCGACCTTCCCGCGGTGCTGGGAGGGGACCCCTGTGACTTCGGGGCTCCCCGACCCAAGTTGTGCGCTGTGCAGCTAGGAAGCGCAACGCACACGCATCGTCTTTGTAGTGCTGTCTGTTTATCCTAGCAGTTTTCTAATTGCCACAAAAATGCTTTTAAGGCTGACAGCAGGGATGACAATTATCCCCATTTGCGGGCGAGTAAACTGTTGAGACTCGAAGACCATGCGTCACCGAGCAAAGTGCTACCAAGTGGCAGGGCTGGGAACAGAACTCCAGATGCTGAATGTATAGCGACACATGTGCCGAAGTGGCAGGAAACTCAGAAGGGATTACCCTCCGACCCCACCCCGGGCAGGGGATGAACAGGAGAGCTCCTGAGACCCCCCGCCCCCAGGACCCTGGCGCCCAGGGTCACCTGAACTAAATCCAGATCTCAGGATGGGGCTCCATCCCCAGATCTGTGGTCCTGCCCGAAGGGCTCACGGAGCCCACCGCCCTCCCCAGCCAGCCCTGCCCGCTCCATCTCCTGTGATCGCAGAGGAGGGCCAGATGTGCGTCCAGGCCCGAGGCGCCGCGGGGGGCCTGCCAGGGCGGTGAGGGGGGTCTGGAACCCGCCTGGGCCCCGGCGTCCGGGTTCCGGGAAGCCCAGAACCTGAGCCGCGTTTGCGTGAGCCTGACGGACCTGAGCACAGGTCAAGATGGTTAAGCCAGCACCAGGGCGGATAAGAGAGAACCAAAACTTCCGAGTCGACAGTTGTCCCAGTAAAGCTGTTTGTGGTGTGTGCTGTGCCAGAGGGTAATACATAAACCAGTTGGTGATCCAGGATGTGGGAGGAGGAATCCAGATAAAGGAAATTCCAGAAGAGAAGGCCCTAGAGGGCCCCGCTGACCACGTGGCCAGTAGTATAGACAATAACAGCTGCCACTTGTTTGTCGTAAACGCACTGTGTGCCCAGCTGCACGCCATCTCATTGGTGCTTCAGTCCTGTGAACGGAGGACCATGCGTCCTGGTTGGCCCCAGCTGAGGTGCGTTGTCTCATGTAATTATTAATGGCACCCCCTTTACTCTCAAAAGTGCCAACAACTCATATGATCTTTGTACCTGAGAGGAAGGTATTATCGTGGGCCTTTGGCAGTAGCAGAGACCTGGGTCCAGAAAGGTCGGCTTCCCTGCCGAAGGTCGCCTGGAGTAGATATCAGGGCCGGGATTCAGCCGTCGACTGCTAAGTCCAAGCCCTCACTTCCGTCAGGATTGTCTCCCCGACCGGTGTGACTGCAAGGCGCCTGCCCGGCTAACGGCCGGGCGCAGCTTCCTTCTCAGTCACCGCTGGACGAAGGAGACATGGCTTTCGGGTCAGCACAAGGGCGACTTCTGTCGCATCTTAGAAAGAGCTTCTTGATCATCCGAGTGGTGAGGCCCCACAATGGGCATCTATGGTGAGCCGTGGCATCTTCCCCTTAGATGACCTGGAGTGGGGACTGTGCCTGCTTGTCCTAGGTGAGTCACCGCCAGCCTGGAGGCCAGGGAGGGACCAGCCACATCTCCAACGGCCATTCCCCGCACCCCGCCCCTCACCCCCCCAGCTGGGGATCCTGTGAATCACTTCCCTCCAGAAGACCATGTGGGCACCAGTTCCCAGGCCCTGCCAGGGCGGCTCTCCTGAGCGCGTCCACTTGTCCATCCACCTGGCTCCCGTCGCCCGTTTCTGTAGCCTTCCCAGGCGCTGTGCGTGGCTGCAGCCCGTCGTGGATGATAGGCACGCGGGTGTGGGCCGGGGAAGATGGTGGAGCAGGATTGGCCCTGGGGGCGTGGACGAGCCCGAGGTCCTGCCCGCCCGGCGCTCGGCCCCTGGGGAGTTGCTGGCTCCAGGGGAAGGCCAAGTTCACCGAGGAGGCGGACCGTGGTCACACCATGAGATCATAGGGTACGCGGGGATGTGGTTAGGCAGTGGGGGGCTGGCTGCCTGTGCCAGGGGGACAAGGATACTGCTGTTCCTTTTTTCATGGCGTATTATTCGAGAACCAGTTCTGAGATTCCCCCCCCCCCCCAAGCCAGCGCACTGGGCCCTGTGTGCCAGGAGCCCCGGCCAGCAGAGCAGAGCAGAGCAGAGGCAGGGACCGCCTGCAGAAGCCATTTCAGAGCCCAGCTTCTGAGTTGGCTGTCGCATTTCCGGCAGGGCCCCGTGTGCTCTGGAGCCCAGGGGCGAGGGAGAAGCCAGGGGCCGGCTGGACAGCGCTGTCCCAGGTGGCTTCCAGAGAGGCCCGGGCCTCTCTGGGCCAGGCTGAGCAGTTGGCACCAGGGCCACCTCAGCCTGTTGGCACGGGCTCCTCCTTCGAGCACTGGAACAAGTACTTTTTGTGTCTGCCTCACTGATCCCAGCGGCGCTGTAAGGAAGAGGCTAAGGCTGTGCCCATTCCACAGATGAGGAAGCAGAGGTCGTGGATGAAGGCACCTGCCCAGGGCCACGCAGCTACCCGGAGGTGGAGCTGCGCCTGGAACCAGGTTGGTTTAATCCAGGTTCTCTTCCATGCAGTCCCAAGCGGAACAGTGCAGCTCCAGGCCCGTCTTTCTGAGACTTAAATCTGGTCTCGTCAGAGTCCCGCTTAGAAGCAGCCTCGGTGCTCACACCTCCCCGCCTCTGCTCACGCCGTTCTTTCTGCTCCGGCACCTTCCCCGTGTCTCACCTGCCACGTGCCTGTCTTCCTTCCTGCGCTGACTGCACAGGTCTGCCTCTCCGCGAAGCCCCCCATGTGCAGCGAGGGCCCCCCCAGCTCCGAGCAGCAGCTGGGCTCCCTCTGTCACAGCACCCACGACTCTGCTTGTTGTGTGCCCCGAGACCGCGAGCCCCTTTAAAGCAAGGTCGGGGCGATGCCCCCTCTGCCTCCCCAGTGGGCAGGCTGGCGCCTGGGGTACCGCGCAGGAAGTGAGGGATTTCCTTCACCGAGCGTATTTCCTGAGCATTTTCCCCGAGGCCGGCCCCTGTGCTGGGGGCGGGAGAAGGAGCAGGGACTCGGAGGGCCCTTGCCCTCCGGGGGCCCACCATCGTAGGTGGCATGAGAGCAGGCGTTTGTAATGCGGTCCCGATGGGGAGACTTGGGAGGCTGCAGTGGTGCTTAGTCTAGCTGGGACGAGGGGCGGGGGGACCACGAGGTGGGAGAACAGGCACCCCAAAAGAGACCTTGGCTGGACAACACGGGGCGGATGGTGTGGCTCCCCAGGCTTGAGAGGCTCGTTGGCTTGGGTCTTGGGCTTGCTTGCTTTATTCACTCATTCATTCATTCACTCCTTCATTCACTCGCACCACAGATGCCTTCTCTGCCCGGCCCTGCGTGGGCATTGGAGGTTCGGCGGCGACTGAGACACACAGCCTTTCCTTCTGGAGGTCAGAGCGGGGCCACTTGGGCAGGCGTTCGGGCATTGCTGGAGCTGGGCGGGTACCTGGGCATCTCTTGGCGATGAGAACAGTTTGTTCAGGGCTTCTCCGAGATGATCCTGGGCCTGCCTTGCTGGAGGACGAGGCAGCAGGGGGAGAAGCTGAGGCTCTGGGGCTGCTGGTCCCCAAGATAGGCC